>PISX010001749.1:170503-183063 GCA_004024625.1 Mellivora capensis
ACTTACTTCTTTCTTTCCCCCATGGGAGGAGTTACCACTGCTGGACAGTGCAGCCCTGGGCAGTGTTGCTTTGTGAAAGTTCCTCTTACAGTCCGCACTGGACCAGATTTGTGTTTTTTGTTCCCACAGTGTCCTGGAATCTCCTCTTGGGAAGTCTGGATTTTTTGTGAATTCTTTGTCATCCATGCATATCCACCTAGGACAGCACTCTAGGTTTGTCCCTTATTGCAGCAAGAAGATTTGAGGCAGTTTTGTTGGTTCTGTAGCCTGTAACAAGGTCTGTCTGCCTATTACTGGATGCACAGGTGGGCAAGACTCCTCCCAGGTCTCTTGGCAGATGGTACTTGTTCCCCCAACTCCCACAACAGTCCTTTGTTCATGGATGGATGTCTAACTCATTGTTTAAAAGAGGAGGACAAAAAGAACATTTTATACTACTATGAACCTGACCAACTGAGTAGTTTTTGAGATCGTTCTATTATCCCTAATCTTTCAATGCAAATAAAATCAGTTATCACTAAAACTATTTCATGATCCCTCATAGTATTCACTGTTTTTAGTATTGAGTGGGGTCTCACAAAATTGTGCATGTTAGAAAGCAAAGAGCTGATATTTCCACAGTCCCTTGTAAACAATACTTTCTCTGAATAATAGTACAATGTATTTTATAACTAGAGGACTGTCCCAGGAGCCACTGTAGCTAGTTCTTTTCAAGGAAATTAACTGGAATAAAAGGCTACAAAAGAGTTTTTGTTCTGTTTTCTCAAAGTGGTAGTAAGACTGGATCAAGATGGCAGATAGGACAGAACCAACCACCTACTATCCCTCTCAATGCTAAATCCTATATAAAGTGCTAAAGCAGAAGAAAAATAAGAGAATCTGCTACAGCACTGAAAAATAGGGGCTAGCAAAAGAGTAGAATTTTTGAAAAATGTCAGAAACATCAAAAGTAGATGGAATCAAAGCTCTGGGCAAATAAAATTAGGAAACTACAACACAAAACCAATAAAGACTGCTACAAACGGAGGAATGGGTTAGAACCTTGATCAACAGATGCAGAGAGCAGGAGGGTACTGATGGGTGCTGGGCAGGGTGATTCATTAGGGAGTTGATGCAGAGTAGCTAAGTAAGTCCCATTCCCCAGCCATGGGCCAAGTGCTGGGCAGAAGGGATGTCTATACCCAGCCTATAACAGAACAGTAACTGAAGCCATTGGAACTGGAGAAGCAGAGCAGTGCCCCCCAGGTACTTGCTTTACCCTCAAGAGGAGAAGAGTACTCTATACCCAGAATCAAAATACTGGCGTATATTCATCTGTCAGCCTAGCCCACTGCTCCCATCATGGGCTCTGATAAATATCCACGGGTGGGTGGCTCCATTGTTTAAGTGTCTGACTCTTGGTTTTGGCTCAGGTCATGACCTCCGGGTCCTGATATCAAGCCCTCCATCAGGCTCCACGCTGAGTGTGGAGTCTGCTTGTCCCTCTCCCTCTGCTCCTCGCCCTCCGCACCCCATGCACTCTCTCTCTCGAATAAATAAAATCTTTTTTAAAAAATTCGCCAAAAAAACTACAATGCAAAAATGAGCAACTAAATTGCAACCATGAATCACTAAACTCTTTCAAGAAAACCAATATGAAAGGCCCAAACAACAAAAAAATTGTTTTAAAGTTCACAGACTAGGGACATCTGGGTGGCTCAGTCAGTTGAACACCTGCCTTCGGCTTGGGTTGTGATCCCAGGGTCTTGGGATTGGGTCCCACATCGGGCTCCTTGCTCAGCGGGGAGCCTGCTTCTCCCTCTGCCTACCTCTCCCCTGCTTATGTGCTCTCTCCCTAACAAATTTTTTTTAATCTAAAAAAAATAAAAAAGTAAAGTCCACAGACCAAAGAACTCTAATTAATATCCCAAAGGCATAGAAGAGGATATCAGAGCCATTAAAGAAAAACAAAACCAAAGCCAAATAGTTGAGGGATACAGCTGAAGAGCAAATCTGACAGCAGGATGATCACAAGGTGTCTCCCATTACTCGACCTAGAAGTACAGATGGAGAAAGTATGAAGGAAAGCTAAAAGACACTGAGACAGGTCCAAAAATCACAACATCTACCTAAACAGAAAGGAGATAAATGAGAAAATGCTGAGAGACAAATCAACTAGAAGAGAGTCCTTTGGTCTGAAAAGTCTTAGGATTAGAAGGGTTCATCCCCAGTCAGTATAGAACCTGATGAAGTTTTAAAAGGAGAATTTCAAAATACCAACACTACAGAACAAATTATAAAAACTGCCAGAAGCTAAAGAAAACAAGTTATATACAAGTTAACACCATTGGCATCAGGGCTCTCTTTGACAAGAATATATGAAGACAAAACATTTTAAAAATTACCTTGAGAATTCTAGACTTCCAGTTTCTAGTCCTGCATGTAAGAAGTTTAGAAGTTGCTACCCTGTCCTAATAGCAAGTAAAAAGCTGAACAAACAGCTCTTCCTAGATCCATAAGGTCAAAGTTCAAGCCACTGTCCCCCAGATGGGAGACACAGGCAAATATAGAAAACCACAACATACTGGAGCAGTTATCTCCATGGGAACCAGTGCCAGGGTAGGAAAACCTGACAGGAATTGACAATTTGCTACCTACTTTATAAATGAAAAATGATTTAAGAATAACATCCAACTTTCCAGAAACCATGAAAGGAAGAAGAAAGAGGAGTAAAATATTTGAAAGTGTTGAGGGGGGAAAAACCACCAACCTAGAATTCTGTAGCATAGCTAAGTAAACAGGAATGGTATGGTTTTTATTCTTTAAAAAATTTCAGTGTGTTTTAGGACCCAGAATGTGGTCTTCAAAAGTGAAGATGAAGATTTTCTCAAAACAAAACAAACAAAAAATGATTTTCTCAAAACAAAATTGAAGGAATTTTTTTGCCAGGAGAGCTGCAAAAAATATTAAAAGAAGTTCTTTGGAGGAAAAAAAAATGATATAGGTCTGAAACACTCTGATCCAGAGAGAAAGGAAGAGCATCAGAGAGGGAATAGTGAAGGTAAAATTAAAAGCTTCATTTTTCTTATTCTATGATCTAACAGATAACTTTGTTCAAAATAATAGCAACACTATATTCAACTATATATACTTTGTGTGTGTGTGTATGCTTATGTACAAGTGAAATGAATGACAGTAATGAAGGGACAAAAGGGAGGAATTAGGATTATTTTGTTATTATAAAGTATTCTCACAACCCAAAAAGTGGCATAATATTATTTGAAGGTGAATTTGGATTAGTTGTAAGTTTATATTGAAAACTCTAGGGGAACCACTAAAAGAGGTTTTTAAAAAAGTATGACTGATACAAAAAGGAGAAAATGGAATCATATAAATGCCCAATTAAAGCCAAAAAAGGCAGGAAATTGGAAGATAAAAATAAGAAAAAGGGCAAACAGTAATAAGGTAGGTATTAATATATCAATAATCACTTTGAGCATCAGTGATCTAAATGTACCAATTAAGACAAATTGTGGGGTTCTGGGGTGGCTCAGTTGGTTGAGCATCTGCCTGTTGGTTTTGGCTCAGGTCACGGTCTCATGGGTCACGGGATCGAGTCCCACAGTGGGCTTCGTGGTCAGCGGGGAGTCTCGTTGAAATCCTCCCCACTCACACTCTCTCTCTGTCTCAAATTTTTTTAAAAATAAAAAAGACTGTCACAGCTGATTAAGAAAGAAGACCCAAATATGTGTTGTCTATAGTAAACACACTTTAAAGATTTCTTTTCATTTATTTATTTGATAGAGAGAGGAGAGAGAGAACACAAGCAGGAGGAGCAGCAGGCAGAGGGAGAGGGAGAAGCAGGCTCCCCACCAAGCAGGGAGCCTGACACAGGGCTTAATCCAACGACCCCAGGATCATGACCCAAGATGAAAGCAGACGCTCAACCAACTGAGCCACCCAGGTGCCCAAACACACTTTAAATATAAAGACACATAAATTAAAAGTACATGGGTCAAGAAAAATACACCATGCCAACACTAATCAAAAGAAAGCAGGAGGGGTGCCTGGGTGGCTCAGTGGATTAAGCCTCTGCCTTCAGCTCAGGTCATGATCTCAGGGTCCTGGGATCGAGCCCCGTGTTGGGCTCTCTGCTCAGCAGGGAGCCTGCTTCCCCCTCTCTTGGCCTGCCTCTCTGCCTACTTGTGACCTCTCTCTGTCAAATAAATAAATAAAATCTAAAAAAAAAAAAAAAAAGAAAAGCAGGAGGCAGAGAGAGTCAATTATCATATGGTTTCACTTATTTGTGAAGCATAAGGAAACACAGAGGACATGGGGAGATGGAGAGAAGGGAGTTGAGGGAAATTGGAAGGGGAGATAGATGAACCATGAGAGACTATGGACTCTGAAAAACAACCCGAGGGTTTTCAAGGGTCGGGGGTGGGAGATTGGGGGAGCCAGGTGGTGGGTATTATGGAGGGCATGCATTGCATGGAGCACTGGGTGTGGTGCAAAAACTATGAATTCTGTTACACTGAAAAGAAATTAAATAAATTCCATTTAAAAAAATCACAAAATGTTATTCAAAGGCATTAAAGTAGACCTAAATAAATGGAGAGCTATACTATACTGTCAAAAAAAAAAGGGACGCCTGGGTGGCTCAGTTGGTTGGACGACTGCCTTCGGCTCAGGTCATGATCCCGGAGACCCGGGATCGAGTCCCACATCAGGCTCCCAGCTCCACGGGGAGTCTGCTTCTCCCTCTGACCTTCTCCTCGCTCATGCTCTCTCACTGCCTCTCTCTCAAATAAATAAAATCTTAAAAAAAAAAAAGCAGGAGTAGCTATATTAATTTCAGACAGAGCAGACTTCAAATCAAAACAAGTTATTGGGGATTAAAAGGGGTTTTATATAATGATAAAAGGGTCAATTCTCCAAAAAGAAATAATAATCCTCGATGTGTATGCACTTAACAGAGCATCAAACTACTTGAGGTAAAGACTAATAAACCTGCAAAGAAAAATACATAAAACCACTATCAGAGTTGGAGACCTCAACATCCCTCTCCCAGAAAGAGACAGATCCAGCAGGGAGAAAAATCAGTAAAGATGTTGTTGAATTCAAAGCACCGTCAACTGAATATAGTCAATAATCTGTAGATTCCTTTATCCAGAAACAACAGAATACACACATGGAACATTCACCAAGACAGACCACATTCTGGGTCCACTGAAAATCTTTAAAGAATAGAAATAAAGTATCTACCCTCAGACCACAATGTAATTAAATTAGAAATTGATAAGATAAAGATAACTGGAAATACCCAAATATGTGGAGATTAGACTACAAAATGGTATGTGGGTCAAAAATGAAATCTCAGAAAAGTAATTTTAAAATATTTCGAATTAAATGATAACACCAAAATTCATGGGATGCAACAAAAGTGGTGCTTGGAAGGAAATATAGCTTGAATACATATGTTAGAAAGAAAGAAAGATTTAAAATTTATCCTATAAGTTTCCTTCTTAGGAAACTAGAAAATGAGCAAGTTAAGTCCAAAGTAAGCATTAGAAAAGAAAAATTAGAACAGAAATCAGTGAATTGAAAACAGATAATCTATAGAAAAAAATCAATGCAACCAAAAAGCTGGTTCTTTAAAAAGATCAATAATATTAATAAACCTCTAGCCAAGCTTAAAAAAAGAAAGGAATTATTACTAATAACAGAAATGAAAGTGAGAATATCACTTTAGATCCCAAGGACATTAAAAGGATAATAAAGGAATACCATGAACAACTTTATGCCCACACACTTGATAACCTAGATGAAATGGACTAATTCCTTGAAAGACACAATTTGCTAAAACTCACAAAAGAAGAAATAATCCGAACAGGTTCATATCAAAGAAATTGAATCAATAATTAATAACTCTCCGAAACAGAAGAACAAGAACCAGAAGCATTCACTGGTAAATCCTACCAAACATGTAAGGAAGAAATTCTACTAGTTCTCTACGATCTCAGAAGACAGGAGAAAAGGGAGTATGTCATCATATGAGGCCAGCATTACCCTAATACCAAAGCCAAAGACATTACAAGAAAACAGAAGTATAGACTAATATCTCATAGCTGCAAAATCCTCAATAAAATATTAGGAAACTGAATCCAACAATGTATAAAAACAATTACATACATACCACAACGATTTGGGATTTTCTACCAGGCATGCAAGACAGTCAACATTTGAAAATCACTGTACTCTATCACAACAGGCTAAAGAAAAATCACATGATCATGTTAACATAGGTACAAAAAACATGTAAATCCTTGATTAAAATTCTTGAAAAAATTCTTGATTAAAAAGAATTGTCAACTGGGAAGAGAAAACTTCAACTTGATTTAAAAAAAAAAAACTACAAAAAACTTACAGCTAACATTATACCCAATGGTGAAAAACATGATGCTTTCCCATTAAGAGAAAGATGGCAAGGATGCCCCTTCTCACTACTCCTTTTCAACACTGTACTGAAAGTACCAGCTAATGCACTATAAACAAGGAAAGGAAATAAAAGATATACGAATTGGGAAGGAATAAAACTGTCAGATTGGAAATGAGCATGACTGCTTATATAGAAAATCTGAAGGAAGTGACCAAAAAACCCCCTCATGGACCTAGTAAGTAATTAGAGCAAAGTTAAAGGACAAGGCTAATGTACAAGAGTCAATTCCTTTATCATATGAATAACGAACAAGTAGAATTTGAAGTTAAAAACACAATACCATTATCATTAGCACTCCTAAAATGAAATATTGATATATAACAAAATATGTAAGAAGATCTCCTTAAGGAAAACTATAAAACTGATGAGCAAAATGAAAGAACAAAATAAATAGATATTTCATGCTCATGGATGGGTAGACACACCATTGTCAAAATATTGGTTTTTCCCACCTTGACTAATCGATTTCAGTGAAATCCCAGTTGAATTCCCAGTAAGTTATTTTATAAATAACATCAAACAGACCTAAAGTTTATATGGAGAGGCAAAAGACAAATAGCCAACACAATATTAAAGAAAAAAGAAGATGGGGCGCCTGGGTGGCTCAGTAGGTTAAGCCTCTGCCTTCGGCTCAGGTCATGATCTCAGGGTCCTGGGATCGAGCCCCGCATCAGGCTCTCTGCATGGTGGAGAGCCTGCTTCTCCCTCTCTCTCTGCCTGCCTCTCTGCCTACTTGTGATCCCTCTCTCTCTGCCAAATGAATAAATAAAATCTTAAAAAAAAAAAGGAAAAAGAAGACCGATACGACACAACTTCAAGACTTAGTATATAGTCACAGTAGTCAAGACAGTAGTATTGTTAAAAACAAAAACAAACAAACAAAAAACAGATTAATGGAACAGAACAGAGAGGCCAAAATAGTCTAAATACATAAATACAGTCACTCGATCTCTGACAAAGGAGGAAAGAATGGGGCAAAGACAGTCTTTTCAAAAAATGGTGCTGAGGGGCACCTGGGTGGCTCAGTGGGTTAAGCCTCTGCCTTCGGCTCAGGTCATGATCCCAGGGTCCTGGGATCGAGCCCCGCATCGGGCTCTCTGCTCGGAAGCAGTGAGCCTGCTTCCCCCTCTGTCTCTCTGCCTGCCTCTCTGCCTACTTGTGATCTCTGTCAAATAAATAAATAAAATCTTTAAAAAAAAATGGTGCTGAAACAACAGTTATATATTAAAAAAAAAATGTGGACGTGGACCTTCCACCCCTCACAAAAATTAACTCAAAATAGATCAGAGAGCTAATTGTAAAACATGCGACTATAAAATTCCTAGAAAGTAACACAGGAGAAACCCTAGGTGACCTTGGACATGGTGGTGACTTTAGGTAAAACACCAAAGGGATGATCCATGAAAGAAATATTGATCAGCTAGAGTTTATTAAAATTAAATACTTCCGCTCTGTGAAAGACAATGTCAAGAGAATGAGAAGACAAACCACAGAGTGGGGAAAAAAAATTTCAAAAGCCACATCTGACAAAGGGGTATCCAAATATAAAAAGTTATCCAAAATATACAAAGAACTCTAAAAAACAGATAAAAATCCAATTAAAAAGTAGACGAAAGACCTTAACACCTCACCAAAGAAAATGTACAGATGGCAAATAAACATATGAAAAGATGTTCCATGTCCTATTATCATCAGGGAAATGCAAATTAAAACAGAAATGAGATACCACTACTCTTAGAATGACCAAACTCCAGAATAGTGACATCAGATGTGGTGTTGATGAGGATGTGGGGCAACAAGAACTCTCATTCAATTGCTGGTGGAAATGCAAAATGGTACAGTCACTTGGGAAGATAGTTTGGTGGTTTCCTACACAACTAAACATACTCTCACCATACGAGCCAGCAGTCATGCTCCCTGGCATTTACTCAGAGGAGCTGAAAACTTATGTCCTGCACCTGGATGTTTATAGCAGCAGCTTTATTATAATTGCCAAGACTGAGGGCGCCTGGGTGGCTCAGTGGGTTAAGCCGCTGCCTTCGGCTCAGGTCATGATCTCAGGGTCCTGGGATCGAGCCCCGCATCGGGCTCTCTGCTCAGCAAGGAGCCTGCTTCCCTCTCTCTCTCTCTGCCTGCCTCTCTGCCTACTTGTGATCTCTGTCAAATAAATAAATAAAATCTTTTTTAAAAAATTGCCAAGACTGAAAGCAACCAAGATATCCTTCAGTAGGTGAATAGATAAATACTTGGTATATCCAGACAATGAAATACTTAGGACTAAAAGAAATGAGTACACAAGACATGAAAAGACATGGAGGAATCTTAATTACTTACTACAAAGTGAATGAATCCAATCTGAAAAAGGCTACATACTATCTCATTCCAAATATATGACATTCGGAAAAAGCCAAAAGTATGGAAACTAAAACATCAGGGATTGCCAGGTGCTGAGGGGCTGAGGGGCGGCAATGGAGGAACACAGAGGATCTTTAGGGTGGTGAAAATACTCAGATATGATAATGATGGATAAAAGTTATTTTATCTTTGTTCAAGCTCATAGAATGTACAACACCAACAGTGAGCTCTAATGTTAACTATGTACTTTGTGTGACTTTAATGTGTCGATGTAGGTTTACTGAGTGTAACAAATGTATCACTCTGATGGGGATGTTGATAATGAGGAGGCTATGCATGTGGGGAGATACAGGGGGCATATATGGAAAATCTCTATAATACCACTTAATTTTGCTCTGAATCTAAAACTGCTCTAGAAAAAAAAAGTATTTTTTAAAATAGTAAAAACAAAGGAATTAAAATGGTACACTACAGCTATAAATATAAATATCTAATAGATCTAGTAAATATACCTATTTTACACATGAAAGCAGTAAAGAAGGAAGATAGGAACAAAAAGATGAGACATTTAGAAAAAAAACAATTTTCAAAACTAATAAGTGAATTCAGCAAGGTCAAAGGATACAAGATCAATACAGAAAAATCAGTTGTATTTCTATATAGTAATAGTGAGCAATCTGAAAATATAATTAAAACCATTTCATTCATAAAATCATAAAAATAAAATACTTAAGAAAAAATTAACAAAAGAAGTGCCAGACTTGTGCATTGAAAACAAAACAACACACCTGAAATTTCTAAATATCTAAGTAAGTAGATATTTACTCTTCCAATCCATGAACTTGGAATCTCTCTATACTTAGATATTCACCCCAAACCGATTTATAGGTCCAACAAAATCGTATCAAAATACCAACGGACTTTTTTGAAGAAACTCTCAAGCTAATCTGAAATTTATATGGAAGTTAAAAGATCCAGCCAAAACAATTTTGAAAAAGAACAAATCTGGAGAAGTTATACTTTCCTATTTCAAAACTTAATACGAGGCTACAGCAATCACGAAAGTTTGGTCCTGGCGTTAAGTACAGTCATACAGATGAGTGTAATAAATTGAAGAGCCCTAAAATAAACAGTTATGGGCAATTCACTGGTGACGGAAGTACCAGAACAACTCATTAGGGGAAAGATAAGGAGACAACTGGATAGCTGCCTGCACAAAGATGAATTTAGACCCTTCACACGCACACAAAAATTAACTCCAAGTAGTTCACAAATCTAAATATAATACCCCAAATGGAAAACTTTTCAAAGAAAACTCAGTAGAAAATCTTGATGACCTTGGTTTAGGCAGAGGTCTCAGATGACACCAAAGCATGATCCATAAAATTCATAAGTCGATAAACTTTGAAATTCTTGCATTTCGGAGCACCTGCCTGGCTCAGCTGGTTAAACTGTCCCTCTGCCCTCCTCAACAAAACCCAAAAGACCTCTTGCCTTTCAAAAACAGGATTAAGAGAATAAACTGGGAGAAAGTAATTGCAAATCTGAGAGAGGACTCATTTCCAGAGTGTGTAAAGAACACTTATAACTCAATAATAAAAGCACAAACCCCCAATTTAAAAACAGGTAAAAGGCTTAAACATAAATATCCATAAGCACATGAAAAGATGCCCAACATCATTAGTCAATGTAGAAATGGATGTTCAGGGGCGCCTGGGTTGCTCAGTGGGTTAAAGTCTCTGCTTTCGGCTCAGGTCATGATCCCAGGGTCCTGGGATCGAGCCCCACATCGGGCTCTCTGCTCGGCAGGGAGTCTCCTTCCTCCTCTCTCTCCCTGCCTGCCTCTCTTGCCTACTTGTGATCTCTGTCAAATAAATGGATAAAATCTTTTAAAAAAAAATGGATGTTTAATGTGTATCACTAAGTACCCACTGAATAACTATAATGAAAGACAATAAAATGTTGGTGAGAATGTGGAAAAACTGTATTCATAGGTTACTGGTGGGAATATAAAATGACATATTTTACATTTGGGGAGGTGATGGAAATGTACTAAAATTGTACTGTGGTGATGGTTACATAGCTCTATAAAGCATACCTCAAGCAGTAAAGCTGTTAAAAAGAAAAATTAGTGGGTTGCTGAGAGGAGGGAGGAGAGGGAGAGGGTGGGTGGGTTATGGACATTGGGGAGGGTATGTGATATGGTGAGTGCTGTGAAGTGTGTAAGCCTGACGATTCACAGACCTGTACCCCTGGGGTAAATAATACATTACATATTAATAAAAATAATTCATTAGGGGTGCCTGGGTGGCTCAGTTGGTTAGGGACTCAGTTGATATGATTTTGTTGGATCTCAGTTGGTTCGGCTCAGGTCATGATCCTGGAGTCCCAGGATCGAATCCCACATCAGGCTCCAAGCTCCATGGGGAGTCTGCGTCTTCCTCTAACCTTCTCCCCTCTCATGCTCGTTCTCTCTCTCTCTCAAAAAACAAACAAACAAAAAACTATTTAAAAAAAGATTCTCTCAAGAAACAAGATGGGATTGGGAGGGAGACAAACCATAAGTGACTCTTAATCTCACAAAACAAACTGAGGGTTGCTGGGGGGAGGGGGGTCGGGAAAGCGGGGTGGGGTAATGGACATTGGGGAGGGTATGTTCTATGGTTAGTGCTGTGAAGTGTGTAAACCTGGCGATTCACAGACATGTACCCCTGGGGATAAAAATATGTTTATAAAAAATAAAAATTTAAAAAAAAAAAGATTCTCTCTTAAAAAAATAAATAAAAATAATTCATTAAAAAAAGAAAGAAAAATTAACCACTGTACCACGAGACTTCCAGTTTATAGTATTGGGACAAGTTAGACAATACCACAAGTAAACAATCAGATAAACAGCGCAAGATACTCTATAAAACAAATGACTTACAAAGTTAAAGACTGACAAATGAAAAAGCAAGGGACTATTCCAGAATTAAGAACTAAAAATGCGGGTGCCTGGGTGGCTCAGTGGGTTAAGCCTCTGCCTTGGGCTCAGGTCATGATCCCAGAGTCCTGGGATCGAGTCGCACATCGGGCTCTCTGCTCAGCAGGGAGCCTGCTTCCTCCTCCTCTCTCTCTCTGCCTACTTGTGATCTCTGTCTGTCCAATAAATAAAATCTTTAAAAAAAGAACTAAAAATGCATAGCCAAGCATAATGCATCAATACTGATTAGATTCCACAACAGAAAAACAGAAATTTCTGGAGTAGCTGGAAAGGTTTGAATTTAGACAAAATCAGAAAATATGAAGTTATTGTGGATTTAAAGTGTGATAATGGTGTTTGGTTGCAGAATGTCCTCATTGTTAGGAAATGTTTGCTAATATACTTAGGAACGAAGTATCATGTCACTTGCAACATACTTTCAAATGGTTCAGCAAAAATAATTATTTGCAAAGATAGAGCAAGCATGGAAAAATGTAGATAGGTCAATCTAGTTGAAACATATTCAAAGAGTTTCATATTACCTCTTCAAACTTTTCAGGTTTGTAATTTTTGAAAATAAAAAATGGATAGGAAACTTAATTATGTTCCTATGTACAAGGAATGACTTTTTTAAAAAGATATAATAGTATCTAAATATATGGCATACCTAGAAATGAATATATATACACACAATGTCCAAGACCTCTTGGGTGATAAAATTTTATTAAGACATTACAAAGACTTAAATAAGAGATATATCATGTT
>PISX010001750.1:0-55390 GCA_004024625.1 Mellivora capensis
CGCCCCCCACTGTGCACACACACTCACCTACCATACACACACACACCCATGCACATGCAGCCCCCACTGTGCACACACACCCACTGTGCACACGCATGCACCTACTGTACACACACACCACCCCTATGCACACCCCCCACCATGTACACACACCAGCACCATGCACACCCCCCACCATGCACATGCAGTTCCCCCACCGTGCATAAAGAGCACCCGTGCCCAGAGGAAACCCATGGCAGGGCATGTTCCTGGCCCAGTGGTGGAGCCAGCAGGATGTGCCGTCTCATCACTCCCCCATGACGACGCTGTTCAGTGCCCGATTCCTCAGATACCACCACTTCACTTAATTTATAAGCTCCTTAAAACTCTCCATGCAGCAAGAGGTAACTTTACACAACGTGACAGTTTCGAGTCCCTTCCTGCCAGGCTCCCCCTCCCACTACACCGTACTGTCCTCCCTGCTGCCCCTAGCCGTGCAGCTCTCCTGCGCCCTCCCACATCGTCCTCTGCCCAGCGGCCACGAGAACATGCCAACATGCACACGCAGTCCTATGTGCACGCACGGATCACTGCCGGAATGTCTCCCTGTGTCACAGACCCGGGCCGGGAGGGGTCCTGCACCCGCCGTGGAAACACACCGCACAGCTGCAACCAATGAGACAGGCCAGTGGGACGGGAGCGACAACCCCCGGCGGGCACCAGTGCACGTGAGCCCAGGACACGTTGCAGGATGGAAGCTCAATTCCCTGGTCAGAGGGGGATTGCTGAGTTACTGGGGCCGGCGTAAATCAGAAGGGCATAAAATCAGACTCCCCCACCCTTAACAATCTTAGTTCACCGTACGCACGCACATTCCAGATGTGCTCAAGAGCCTGGCCCAAGAACACGAAACGAGACAAGCCTGCCAGGCAACCAAGACAGACCATGTGACCTTCCTGACGGTCACTGGCAACAGAGTCATAATAAACAGACACACATTCAGCTGCAAAATGACCTAATCCTGACGGCGAATGACACCAGAGCAGGCAGCAGAAAACAGAACGGGGTGGGGGGGTGGTCAGTGTCTTCAAGGCAGGAGAAGATCATCTGCGTCCGTAACACACAGCTGCTACAGATGGGCGAGGGGCAACAGCCCGAGAGAACACAAGGGCCCAGTCACAGCTCGAGGTGCCTCTGTCCCTGTGCGCGAAGACCCTGACTTACCAGCACACGAGGGCACAGCGTCCCGCAGCTCTGCCCTTGCAGATAGACGCGCTCCGGAAGCCCCCGTGGCCGCTGCTGAGAAAGCGCCCCACGACCAGACGCACGGCCTCGCACAGGAGACATCCACCATTGGATCGTCTCGCAAACAGATCTGGCGCGGTCTATGGAACAAAGAGACCCACGCCCCGACCCAGCACGACCACTTCCTGAAATCCACACACTCAATCACAGCCCCGTGCATGTGGCCACAGTATTTCGGGCAGCCCTGTTTACACTGGCTGTGTCTTGTTCTGTGGCAGCTCTAACATTCAAATGACCACAGACTGGGTGGCTTAGAACAACAGAAATCTATTCTCTCTCCATTATGAAGGCCCCACATCTAACATCAGTTTCGCCGGGCTGAGATGACAGTGTCACCAGGGCCGCGTCCCCTCTGGAGGCTCTGGGGCAGGACCCTTCCCTGCCTCGTTCAGCTTCTGGTGGCTGCCGGCATCCCTTAATTTGTGGCCACTGCATTAGTTAGGGTCCCCAGGGGCAGAATCAAGAGAATGTAAACATATAAAGAGATTTAGTATAATAAATCAGATCCCACAGTCCTGCAGGCTGGTAAGCCCTGATATGCGCATGGGGTGAGCTGGAGACCCTGGAGAGAGGATGGTGCAGGTCCCAGCTCCAGCCTGGATCTGAAAGCGGGAGAAGACCACCATCTAGCTCAACGCAGCCTGGCAGAGCGGGAATTCTCCCTTATTCCACCTTTCTGCACGTTCAGGCCTTCCACTCATTGGGTGAGGCCCACCGTCACCCAGGAGGACAGTCTGCTTTACTGGCCTCTGATCTGAATGTGAATCTCGTCCAGAAACACCGTCACAGACATGCCCAGAATCCTGGTGGACCAGGTATCTGGGCGCCGGAGGCCCGCCAAGCCACCACCTAAAACCAGCCACCATGCACATCCAACTCTACCCTCTGTCTTCACGGCATCACCTTCTGCTCTTGTCTTCCACCTCCCCGACCCCTGCCTTCCTCTCAGAAGGTCACCGGGATGGCCTTTGGGTAACCAGGTAACACAGGACCCCCCCCACGTCAATGTCCTTAACTGACTCACACAGGCACGGCCGGCTCCAGCCAAGGCGGCACTCAAAGTTCCAGGGACTGAACCCGACTTGTTCGGGGCCACTCCTCAGCTTCCTAGAAGGGACCACGGGACCAATCCCACTGCCTGGGCGGCAGCTCCAAGTAGAACCTAGTCCCAGCTGCAAGGGAAAGCTGTTCAGTCGGGAATCACCTCCCCGACCCCCAGATTCATCCGGGAAGACAAGAGGCACCATCTCCTCCCTGTAACGAAAGCTCCTCTCCCGGCTTACGGTGAGGCGGTGGGCAGACACGGGCTGCTTCGGGCCCCAAACATGAGTGCCCACCGGGCTGAGAGGCTGGGCTGCTCCCGACCCTGGTGGTTAGCCTTGCCTTTCCCGGGAGACGCTCCCAGGCATGAGGACTGTCTGTGCAGGAGGAGGGAGGCGCGGCCTTGCTAAAACCACCCCTGCTCCCACACCACGCGGGCTGCAGAGTCCTCAGGCTGGCCAGGGCTCCCCATGGTGAGCTTGGCCTCGTCCACACTTCTGCCTCCAGATTCATCAGTGCCCAGAG
Source organism: Mellivora capensis (assembly GCA_004024625.1). NCBI lineage: Eukaryota > Metazoa > Chordata > Mammalia > Carnivora > Mustelidae > Mellivora > Mellivora capensis. The sequence continues at coordinate 2,851 of PISX010001750.1, forward strand.
CTCGGCCAGGGAGCACCCCTCCTCCCTGCACAAGCACCTGCCGACCCCCCCCCCCTTCCTGTGGCACAGCCCTTGTCCTCCCAGGGGTGACAGAGGCTTCCCGAGGAGTCCCGCCCAGCCAGCTCCACTGACAGGGAAACGGACAGGGCTCTTCCCACCTCCTGGGAGACCCCTCACCTAGTCTACAGACATCTCCCCAGCTCCGGGCTTAGGGCCCCAGCCTGTCCACTCCTTGAAACTGCACCTGTCCCTGGCCTGGCTCCCCGCCTCCTGGAGAGCTGGGCTCATCTAGGACCCTCCATCTCTCCAGTTGCTCAGCCAAGCCCTGCAGTGTCCTCGGCTACCCTCCACTTCAGACTCAACCTGTCAGCAAGTCCTCTCAACTCTGCTCCAAACGAAGGCCTAGTCGGGCTGTCCCCCCGCTTGGCTGCTGCACCCCAGGCCTGTGTCACCACCCCCTCTCCAGACCACATCGCAACCTCCTACGGGCCACCCTGCGCCCTGCTATGCTCCGTTCCCCTGCAGAAGGCTGTGGGCCTATCCAAACCCCTGGCTCCAGGGCTCCCATCCCAGCATCCCCAGCACCAAAAAGCTTCAGGCGCCCCAGGTACCATGAACACAGGAGGCACAGTCCTGCCTCAGGGCCTTTGCAGCTGCTGTCCCCTCTGCCTGGGGAATACCTCCCCAAACCCAGGCACCGCCCTATCTTCCCTTCCCCAGCCGCCCTTCTCAGCGAGGCCCTCCCTCCCGGCGCCCCCTTTCCCGGATTTCCCTCCTGTACACCCAGGACCATCTCACTGCTTCTGACCAACTTACTGATTCCGCGTATGCTCCGTCTTCCCCAACATCAGAGCACCTCCCCTGCGTGGAGATCCTGGTGCCCAGCATGGGAGTTCAGTGCAGAGATGGGGTCTGCAGGGGCCCATCCTCCCCTGGGGGTCGTGGGGGAGCTGGGGCTTGCCACCCTGGGCCAGCCATGCCATCCCGACACCGCGCCCCGCGCATGGGCTCGCTCACCAGCAGCAGCGGAGACGTGACCCCCAAGGCCAGGGCACGTGCCGGAGAACGTGTCAGACACCCCAGCAAGTCGCGAAATGAAAGGCTCGGTTTGCTGGCTTCACCGTGTGCATGACAGCCCTGCCGTATGCCCACTCCGTCAGAGAAAAACGGGCCTTTGTGCGCTATAAATAGCCTGGCCAGATGTGGACACGCCTGTGGTCTTGTTCCCGGGACTCTGGCTCGGCCCACCACGGCTCCCACGACAGCCCCTGGCAGCAGGGCCCCGGGAGGCCGAAGGCACAGTGCGCCCAGGGACAGGACAGGGTTACTTGGTGGTCCCGCCAGAACGCAGCTCACGGTTCCCAACGCCATCACGAGCAGCGTGTGCGGGAGATGGCTGCCAGCGCAAGACCAGGCTGCTGGTGCACGGCGTGCTCCTTTATGCACAGAAAACAGGGACACAGGGGCTGGGATCGGGGAGCCGGGGGGCCCTGCAGGGACTGAGCGTGCCCACAAAGCCGAGTGCCAGGTCCCTGTGCAAGAGAGATGCCCTCTGAGTGGGGAGCCCACGACTCCAAGGAGGGCCAGCCACCTGTGAGTCAACGCCACAGAAACACAGGGGCAGGTCGCTTAGAGCGGGTCTCATGTGCTCCCGAAGCCCCACGGACCTGCCACTAATCGGGCCCACCTGACGGGCGCGGGCACCCCAGCAGCGGTCCAGATGCCAGCCTGCAACAGAAATGCCTGGCGAGCCACACATTCAGGCCACACACGTCAGTTCAGACGTCCCCATGAGTCACGTTTAAGAACAAACGAATGATGTGAGGCTTTAAGGTATATTTCGTTGTGTCTGATACAAATCCAAAGCACAATCACAAGTGCCCCCCAAAGTCACACACGGGGTCCTCTCCAGCCCTCCTGACCCGGGTATTTTCGGCCTGCGGTGTGCATTGCTCCGACCGGCCGCCGTCCACGGCTGTGTGCCCCTGCAGCGTGAAGCACGATGACATGGTGTCATCCACATGCGACTCTGTTGCAGGAGCCAGTGCAGGACCAGCTGTGGCTGTGGTGTCCAGCCTCTGGTCACCACGAACAGGCCAGACAGGGTCAGGGCTGGGTGGCTGTTTAGGTCGGAGGTCCCACACAGCCGCCCTCTGCCCACCACGGTCCTGGCTCCGTGGACCTGGTCCTCAGCCGGGCACACACACAGCTGTGCACACACCTCCTCACCAGCGGCCTGTCACCCCATCGGACAATGTGCACCACAGGCCGGCTGTCCTTTGGGGCCAATGACTATGCAAGGAGCAGGGTTAGGACTGAAGTCAGTCGTGCACACCTACGTTAACGAGGAGTGACAGTCCCCCATGTGGTCTTTGGAGACTACAAGTCCAGACCACTCACCATCAGACCAGTGCCACAGGACCCGGGCTGTCTCGGGGGTGGTCCTGGGCCGCTGTGCTGTGACGGCCCCCAGGGATGCAGCCGGAAGACCACACAGGCCCCCACAGGACAGCTGACCCTGGCGAGTACAATGAACCATGTTCTCAGCGCTGCAGAAGCATGTCTATGGGAGTCCCACGCTCCGCTCCGCAGGCCGTGATACATCCCACGGGTGGCACGCCACTGCACGGCCCCAGGGCCCCCAGGCATCCAGGCAGCACGTGCCACACCTTGGCAAGGCCAGGGAGCACAGAGACAACAAAGGTGCTCGGGGGTCATTCGCTTTCCATACAGAAGGCCTCCCGCCAGCGCGTCCCGGCTGCACGAGTTTGGGCCTCACAGAAAAATGGCAGCTGGGATCCCGGGACCGAGCTCGCCCTCTCCCACAGGCGGTGCAGGCAGAGGACGGGTTTCCTGGGGAGGACGCGCTGGATGACTTAAACATCCCGCAGATGCCATGCTTCTGGAAATCCGTCTCAGGGGGGCACGTGTGCAGCAGCCTCTCACCCAGGGCTCCCCACTGTCAACAGGATGCCTTCTCTCGAAGCAACAGGGCCGAGGACCACGCAGCACCTTGCAGAGGCCTGTGCTAGCTCTGGGGAAGGCCAGGAAACGGGGCGTTCACAGCTCAAGGTCCCATCCCAGCAGACCCTCAAGAATGTAGCGCTAACGGTGTCCCCAGAGAAAGCACGAAGTCAGGAGGAGACGTTAAGGACGGGGGGCCACAGTGACACACACCACTCTGCCCAAGATGTGTCCACACACGAGGAAAGCAGTCACTGCTGCACGGACCTCAGGCTTCCTCCACCCCTGGAAAGCGGTGCGTCCATGGAAATCACAGTGTCCACCGCGTCCCGAACCTCGGAGTCCCGGGCAGCCCGGGCTGAGGCAGTGGATGAGCGGCCGGATTTAGGAGCGGGTGGGGTGGGTTTCAGGCACCCGCCTCTCCTGGCTGCAGAGGGAACTTGGTTTGGTTCGGACGGAAGCCGTCAGCCGTGGCCGAGACCTGCACCGCTCAGAGGCTGAGGGCGCGTCCACTCCTCCCGGCTGTCTGCGGCGCCTGGGACGAGCGTGGCCACGCGGCAGGTCCCGGGGACTCAGCTTCTCGCCACCACAGACGCCGGGACGCCCCACTCCCACTGCTCCACAGCTCGGGTACGGTGCAGAAACAAGCGTCCCAGGCCGTATGGTATCGATGACAGGGACGCGGTCCCCCATACTCTCCCCCTACGGCACCGAGAGCAGCCACGACACCACGTGGAGACAGATTTCCTCATGGCTCACCTATGTGGTATGAGCCTTGCTCTGTATACAACACGGAATTTTCTAGAAGATGATGGGACATAGCACTCTGCAGGAACAATCATGCCCCCAGAGACCAGGCTGCAGAGTGAATACGACAAGCCCACTTCAGCGCCCTGCACTGAGGCTGCCCACACCGTCCACGGGAGCACCTGCGAGCCGCGCCTGCACCTGCCGAAGCTCACACAGCCCCCCACCCTCCGAGCAGACAGGCCGCGCCCCCCCGGAAAGTTAAACTCATCCAGGGGGCTTCTCTTTCTGCTCCACATCATGACCGCCTGTTTGGTGCTGCTGGTTTTGGGGAGCTGGAGCAGGGCCGTCCCCACACAGCTGCAGGAGCAGGAAAAGCCAGCATCCCAATGACACACTTCAAACGTGCTGGTCCTGCTAGGCTGTGGGCCCACGAGCCAGACAAACCGTGCCTCGGGCCACTTGCGCGTTCAACCTCCACAAAGCGGAGGCTGCAGACAGAACCACACTTCAATTTTCCGTCTGCCGGGAGCTCCTGGGGACAGGCCCGGCCAGGTCCAGGCTGCCACCACGGGGGCTGAGCGCGTTCCGCGGGGCGGGGGAGGAGGGGGGTCCGGCTCCGCTCAGTGGGCGCGCACGATGACGGTGCATGACTGTGGACTCCTAACCATACAGGATTTCTGGCTTTTTCCAAATATATTTCTCTTCTTGGCATGGAGCTCCATCCACGGTTACCCACGTCTCACGTGCTCCACACGGCACGGGGGACATGGAAATGAACCATCACACCACACCCTGACTGGGGGAGTTGGGGGGGGCGGCCAGGATGCCTCATTTCCACCCAAAAGCAAGACTGGGAAAGCCCATGTGGGCTCGCCGTGTGCCCCACAGCCTGATTCCTGGCCTCGGCATCCCATGGACGGCAGGCCAGAGAGGGCATCAGACCCGTTGGAAACCATGGGTCAGTCGAGCACGGGACAGTTGTTGAAAGGTCATTTAAGAAAAAAGACCGGGGGCGCCTGGGTGGCTCAGTGGATTAAAGCCTCTGCTTTCGGCTCGGGTCATGATCCCAGAGTCCTAGGATCGAGGCCCCACATCAGGCTCTCGGCTCAGCAGGGAGTCTGCTTCCTCCTCTCTCTCTGCCTGCCTCTCTGCCTGCTTGTGATCTCTGACTGTCAAATAAATAAATAAAATCTTAAGAAAAGAAAGAAAGAAAGAAAGAAAGAAAGAAAGAAAGAAAGAAAGAAAAAAGACCACATGTGAAAACCCTTTCACTTGCTCCTCATGAGGGGCTGACAAGGTGTTACAGCCTCTTCAAAGCAGACATCAGAGGGCTGGGCAGCGATGACCACCTCATGGGGACAGGGCTTCCCCGGGGGACGGGCTGGTCTGGGACCAGACGCAGGGGACAGTTGCACCGCAGTGGGGACGTCCTCAATGCCACCGCACTGTTCACCATCACGTGGTCTGTTCCACGTTATGTGACTTCAGCACCACGAAACATCACGTGGAGGAAAGGAATACAGGAACGAATGTGCAGCAGACCCAACGTGGCTCCCCCCATGGGAGGGCGTCAACGGTGTGGACAGAACGCAACAACCACAGACTGCCAGAACTTACCCACAGTGAAACGGACAGCCCGAACAACACCCGAAGTGCCCAAGAACTTGAACTCATCATTAAAAACCTTCGAAGAACACACCTCCAGACCCAGACACGTTTACCAGAACATTCTACCAAACATTTAAGGAATCACAGAGACCTCACGCAATCTCTTCCAGAAAATACAAGAGGAAAAAAAAGTGTTTGCCGCACCTCAAAGAAGCCAGTATTACCCTGATAACAAAAACCGGATAAAAGAGCACAGATAGACCGCACACCAATATCCCTCATGAACACAGATCCAAAAATCCACACGAAAAGATGGGTAAATGGATCTGGTCCCACGTGTGAAGGAACGCCGCAACCGGACTTTCTTGCCGCGTGCGTGAAAACCAGTGAACGTACACAGCAAGTTGGCCGTCCACGGGAGAGAAAACATACGAGGGTACCAACTCCCATAGGAAAAACATCTAAATTAATTCTATATTCACTCATGATAAAATCTCTCAGCAAAGAGGGGGCCTCTCATACCCCAGTAAAGGGCGTCTGTGGAGAAACCCACAGGCAACAAGGTACCACAGGCCGGGAGACGGGGCACCCTCCCCCACGTCGGGGACAAGGTGGGTGTCCCCTCTCTGTTTGACTCTGCATTGGAGGCCTGGCTCGGGAAGGGGCAAGACAAGCAAGAGAAATAAATAAAATGCATTCAGATTGGCGCGGAAGCACTAAGACGGCTTTTCAGACAGCAGGATTGCTTACGGTAAAAACCCAAGGACCTTCTTAAAAAGAAAGGCCCTCTCGGAACTAGTAAGTTCCTCTCGGAACTAGTAAGAGAGTTCAGCGGAATCACAGGACACAAGGTTAGTGACACAAAACGAGCCGTTTCCAAGTATTCTAACGACTGCACACTGAGAAATGGAACCTGGTCACAACGGGAACGTGCACTCCGCGAAACTCCTGTTCCGAGAGCAAATAGACAGCCCACGGACAGAGAATACTTGCGAGTCGTGCATCCGCCAGGGAACGTGGGTCAGGAACGCTGTGGAAAACTCTCAGAACTTGACAGGAAGAAAACAACCCAATTAAAATATGAGCACAAGACCCGAGCAGACATGTGGCCAAAGCGGACGTACAGACAGCAAGTGAGCACGTGGGAAGGTGGTCAATGCCACCAGCCACCTGAGGTGCGAGTGACAGGCACAGTGAGACACGCTACCCGCACGTCGGGACGGCTGAAAGAGCAGTAACGAAGGACACCAAGTGTGGGTGAGGATGGCGAGCCACTGGGGCAGTTGCTGGGTCTGTGTACTGAACAACTATGCCCTTGTGATGTGAGATGTTGCAACCATTCCAGGAGACATTCTGGGACTCTCTAATAAAATAAACACGCCCTTGCCCTATGCCCTGGTCACCCCACTCACGAGTATTCATGCCAAGGAGATGGTGTCGTGCGTTCACGGGAGAGCTCACGCAGATGGTTATGGAGAGTCTGTTCAAGTCTAGGATGGGAAGCTATTTCACAAGCAGATCGGCCAGCCATCATGCAGCCGCGCAGGCATGATCCCGAGTACAAGGAGCCAGTGCAGAAGGCTACCCACTGCACAATGCCACTTGTTAGCCACTCCTGGAAGGTGAACTCAGGGACCGAGAAGATGAGCAGCCGTGGCTGGTCATACAGGAATACAAAGGGCGAGTACAGGGCGGGCTGGGGGGATGGGCTGTTCTGGATCCCTGCCGTGGCGGTGCTGACACACATCTATGCAAGTTCTAGAATTCATAACGGACCGGTACACCAAAGGGCATTTTTACTGTTAACTTACGATATAAAGATAAAGGAACAAAAGGACTTTGGGCGAACCGCGGAGGACTGCCTGCTGGGTTCCAGACCACAATAAAGCGAGCGTCTCAACCGAGCGAGTCAGAGGAGTCTGGTAGCTGCCCCAGCACACGCGCAAGTTCTGTCTGCGTTCCTCTGTCGCCGACTGAGTGCCCGTGTCTGAGCCGCGACACACACACCTTAACTACCAGTGGCTCACCGCCCAAGCTGACCACCCGCCGAGCGTAGGCGTCAGCACCGATCACAGATCACGTAACACGCAGCACAATAATGGAGACGGCTGAGATACTGGGAGAACGACCAAAATGTGACCCAGAGACCCGAGGTCCGCAGAAGCTATCGGAACAATGACGCTGACCGGCTGGCTCGGCAAACCACGCCACAAACCCTCCGTTTGTAGGAGTGCCCGCGTACTAGGAGAGACACGGTGTTTTAGGAAGAGAGAGCGCTGCAGAAGAGCAGAGCGAGAGGGAGAGAATATCAAGTAGGCTCCCACTGAGCGCAGAGCCCTGTGCAGGGCTGGATCCGGGACCCTGAGGCTCGACCTGAGCTGAACCAAGAGTCAGATGCTCAACGACAGAGCCACCAGGCGCCCCTTGACTGTAATGTTTTAAAAACACTTGGGGCGCCTGGTGGCTCAGTCGGTTGGGTGTCTGCCTTCAGCTCAGGTCCTGATCCCAGGGTCTTGGGGCTGAGTCCTACATCAGGCTCCCTGCTCAGTAGGGAGCCTGCTTCTCCCTCTCCCACTGACCCTCCCCTTGCTTTCTCTCCCTGACAAATAAAATCTTAAAAAAAAAAAAAGCAAACAAAAAAAGCACTTGTTTTTAACTAGACAGAGAGGACACGTACTTTATAACTCCACCTGTGTGGGGTCCCCCGTGGAGTCAACCTCACAGTGAGTAGAGAGGTGGTGGGTGCCGGGGCTGGGAGGGCCTGGTGGTTAGTGTGGGGACAGAGCTTTCCCTTTGGAAAGCTGAGAAAGTCCCGTGCACAGACGGCAGTGCTGGTTGCGTGACAACGTGAATGACTTAGTATCGCTGAGCTGTACTCCCAGCAGGGCTCAGAACGGTCAAGTTTAGGTCGTATGTATTTTACCGCAATGAAAACCGTTTATCCCCTTCGGAAAAGCAGGCTTACAAAACCCTGTTTGAGTAAACACAAAGCCAGGCAGCAAGCTGTAAGAGCGAGCAGGGGAAGCTGGACTGCAGCTCGCCAGGAAGACGCGTCCCCGTTGGGTCTGGCCCGCGCCGCTCAGACCTGGCCCGCGCATGCTGGGCACACGGGCTCCCTTACACACGGGGCACCGTCTGCTCCTGGTGTCCTCGGAAACAGAACTGAGACCGAGAGTCACTCTGTCCAGCCCCCTGGATTTTCAGTCATGCACACTTTGCGTCCCACAGGAGGCCCCCGAAAGCTGAGGAGATCCCACCTGCAGTCTGCAAAGCCAGCTCGCGTTTTTAGCCGGACCTGCGCTGAGCAGAGCCTGAGCCAGAACCTCACCTGCACAGACAGCGAGAGACTTTGGGCGAGTCAGCTGGTGGCAGAAGGGGACCCTCTTCCTCCCCTCCTTCTCAAGGGGCCCGCAGCCATTCTGGATCCTCGGCAGCTGGGCGGAGCAGGCCAGGCTCCCGATTTAGAACATCTCCAGCCACTTTGCGGAGGCACGGGCACCAGCTCCTGGGCACGAGTCCTCCCGCCGCCCCGCTGACTGCCAAGAAGCATGGCCCCAACGATGTCCAAATGCAAATCACAGCTTGTAGACACCTGGCACCAGCAAACATCCCAGATAAACACAATATGACGCATTCAGCCGGCTGTGTGTGCAGCAAGCCCTTCATGGGAATTAGCCTCCCTCCAAACTCCGGGCTGCTGCTGGAATCAAGAAATCACTGTCATTTTAATCCAAATAAGAGCATACAAAGATTACACTGGGCAGATAAATATAAACCAATTTGAACGTCTCCACGTTCCTAATCTCCAGCGGTATTCCCTTGCATACACAGACGAGAGAGCCAAGTCAATATTCTCTGTAAACTGCTTGGGTCTCTCCCCTATCTGGCACTCAGGCCGCCCTCGTTCAACTTCCCGGCCCCGACCAAGCCTGAGGACACGTGGGCCAGCATCTGAGCACTGTGTACGCTTCATTAGCTCTTCCAAGCTTTACGATTCTAAGCTGGCCGAGGATGGGGCTGAAAGCACGGAAAACCATCAGAATTGTTCCCCAAGTCTCCTCCTGACAGACCTATGTCCCTCAGAGATGAGAACCAGCCGAACCTTCTCACTGCGAAACATGGGGCTGAAGTCCAGTGTCAGGGCTGTCCCAGGGGAGGCCCTAGGGGTCCTGGCTGTGGAGGCCCCAGATGCCCCATCAGGCCACCCCAGAAAGTTCTGGAAGGTCCTTCTGAGAAGAGCAGTCAGTGCATTAGATCCTGGGGACGGGCCTGGAGCTGCCGTGCCGCCCATGTACCTGCTGTCACCACAAGACTGTCCTTCCGCACCGGCACATACTAACCACCCCCGCCCCGGGTGGGGGTCAGGCTCAGGGCGGGCAGGGCCAGGCTCAGAGCACCCACAGAGCCCTCTGTAGGCCCTGCAGGAGCATCGGGAAAGGCCATGCTTCTCTAAAGCAGTGAGACCAGAAGCTTCATGGGACGTCTCTGAGCAGCCTGGGGCTCACATGTGCCCCCCGTCCCCACCAAGAGGGTTGTTTCCAAACCTGTGTGCCCAGTGGGCCAGCCCGCCCTAGGACACTGTGCTGCTTTCCTCTGTGTGGCCGTTATTATCTATCAGGAACTGAACAGGACAGCCGAGAGCCGTGATAAGAGCGTGCCAGACATCCAGGAGGCCAGCCTTGGCCGCATGGAAGGGCAGGGACAGGACAGCAGGACCTGGACCCCAACCAAGGCTTTTCCCAGAAAAGATACAAGGAGGCAGAGAACCACGGCTTTTGGTGAGCACACACCTCCTCCAAGCGCGAGCTGGAAGTGAGGCCTGCTCTGGAGGGGGGCTGATGGGCCCACCCCCGGAGTGCCCAGCAAGGCCCCGAGGCTGTCGCACAGGGCCAGTGGCGGCAGGAACGAAGCTCAGGCCCAGGGAGGTCCCAACCAGCGAGTGTGGGCTCCCCTTATACGAGGTCCCAGCACCGTCAGAACCCACGAAATGTCATGTTCCTCCAGGCCAACGCTGCCCCGTGGTATTAGGGATGAGCTGTAAGTCCTGACTGGCCATCCTGACACTGTGAACCGACTCAAACTCACGCAGAACCTGCGCCCGCTTGGGGCTGAGGCACATGGGGACGTTGACGGGCCCAGTGGCTAAGTGTACATGTCAAGTTGGCTGAAACACAGTGGCCAAATATCTGGCCAAGCTATTCTAGAGGCTTCTGTGAGGGGTTTTTTCACTGACATTAACATTTAAATCAGGAGGCTTTGAGTAAATCGCCCTCAATAATGTGTATGGGCCTCGTCTAATCAGGTGAAGGTCTCAGTAGAGAAAAGACAGACCCCTGGGGAATGAGGGTTCTGCTTCTAGGTGTTCGGGGCCTCCACCTGCTGGCCCAGCCAGATTTCAGACTTGCCAGCCGCCCCGATCACGTGAGCTGACCGCTGAAAATACATCTTTCTCTGTGTGCACACATGTACACACACACACACACACACACACCTGGTTGGCTCCCCTCCTAAAGAATGCTGACTGCGACATGTGAGACAGCTTCTGAGTGGCTACCCGACCTGGGCCACCCCCACGTCTGAGCAGAACCTCACCGTGGAGAGACGGCGGATCCCTTGAGCGTCCAGTGCCCCATGAAGGGCTCCAGGGAAAGCCTCGTGGGTGAACGATCTAGGACTCACCACTCAGTGCGCAAAGCACACGGTCAGGAAGAAACACTGTGTGATGTAGGACATCACAGTGAATTCTCACCCATGCTTTACCTTTCCAGACAAGCGAAAGGCATGGCGGGGAGCCAGGGGTAGGGGCTGAATTTTACCATTTGGCTAAAAATACAAAGAAGAGGGATGGAAACAAGTTCCACAGGCAGACGCTCCTTAGTCCGTGAAGGCCTTCTGGAATGCAGTCCTCGAGTCGGCTGGGCACTATTTTCCAGGAACACACATGCACACACGTGCCCACACGTCTACACACCCACGGCCAACAACAAACACCACCAGTTCCTTTTCCTGGGCTCCACCCTTCCAGGGGCCGGGCTGACACAGCCGAAGTCCACCCGAGAGTGGCGGAAGCAAGGGGCTCTGGAGCCAGGGGATTCCCCCACCCCGAGGGCCCCGGGAGGCAGGCGACGGCCCCCACGGGTCTCTAGGCTGACTGCGTCCACACCTGTTCAAGCACTTACGTGCAAACCACCTTCAAGCTGTGTTTTCCCAGAAGACACCCCTGTACACACACGGATGTGCCAAGAGAGGCAGTCAGGGACGTAGTCAACAGGGAGACACTGGGATTTCCACCATCGGGTGAGGGACACGGGGCACATGGCCATCATGGAGCTGTGTGCAGGGTCATAGCCCAGTGCCTGGGGAACAAGCCCAGGCCCCACAGGGCGTCACCACACTTCCAGGAAACTGCCCGGGGTCCCGGCCGCGTGCACCTGTGCGCACACTCGTGTGGGAGGAAAGGCAGAGCCTGGAGCTCAGAAATGCTGTGGTCCATGGCGCACCCCCTCCCCTCGGGCGCAAGGAGGAGGTGCGCCCTTTCTTCATTCTCCACATAAGAAAAACACCGTTAAAATAAAGGAAAATTTAGTCAGCATATCTGACTTCCTGTTCACACTAAAGATTTGCCAAACACCCTTGCAGAAACGCAGCTTAAAAGAAAAGGCCCCACCGGCAGAGATAAAAACTCACATGAAAAGACAGGAGGCCCTTTCCTGTTTCCCCTCTGAGTCAATGAAAAATTATTTCCCCGAGCGGCAAGTTTCCACTGCGCTCACCTCTATAACTTCCCAAGCGTGTGGAGGGCAGCTGCGGTTTCCGTGCTCCTGCTGATAAAGCCTCTGTGAGACTCATCCTGCGGAGTGCGAGGGCAGCCGGCCCCAGGGCCCGCAGGCCGCTGGCCTCCCTCCCGCCCCACGCATGGTGGCTACCTGGCCTTTCCCTGTGCCACAGCAGGTCCCACAGCCTGTGGACACTGCCCTATTTGGAAAAAGGGTCCTTGCACATTTAATTAGGTTAATCAGAGAGTTAGGACAAGATCATTCTGGGTCATGTGTGTGGTCCCTTATTCTAGGGACAAGTGTCCTCACCAGGGACTCGCAGGGGAGAGACCTAGACACAGAGGAAGAGGCCATCTGAGGTTGCAGCCAGAGACCAGGCACAAGGAAAGGGACATCTGGAGCCCCCAGACACTGGAAGAGGCAGGAAGGACCCTCCCCTAGGTCCTCGGATGGAGCATGGTCCTGCCCAGGCCTTGATTTTGGATCTCTGACCCCAGAACTGGGAGCGCATCAGTTCCCGTTCTCGAAGCCACCACATTCCCGGTGCCTCGTTACAGCAGCCCCGGGATCGTGTGTGCGCACACGTGAGGTGTCAACACGCTTCCTTCGCCGTTGGTTCACCGGAAGGCAGGAAGGCCTCCCTGCTGTGCAGACCGTGAAACATGTGGGATGAACTCAGGGTCATGTTCACGGCACCTGTTGGGGCCACACTCCACAGTTCCATCCAGCACCCATGTCCCGGGCCACCTGCCCCACAGGGAGGGCGGGCATGGCATCTCGGTGGATTCGCAACCACAGCCTTTCTCCCCACGTAGCTCCTGTTCCTGAGTTCCACGTGCTGGCCCCAGCCATGCCATAACGGCCCAGGAGGAAAACAAGCCATCCACGTGGCAGGCACGGACACTGTGGTGCATGCCCACAATGGCACGGCGCAGGGCTGGGAGGGGGGCGATGCCGCATGGGACACGCAGGGGCGTGCGCTGCAGAAGCCAGGCCGCACAAAAGGAAACCCAGCAGGCGGCCCGTCTGCGGAGACCGGCTGGGAGTGGGGAGCTCAGGGGCGCGGGCCAGCAGTCTCTGGGCCCCGCACGGCTGGGCTCCGTTGGTGAGGAAAGCCGAGCTGTATGCATGTTGCTAGAAGTGTGCAAACATCTCCCCAAGGATGGAAGACAGGGAGAGAGAGAAGCAAGACGGGCGCGACGCGTGTGCTGCAGCTGCTGTTCCGTCGGTGGTGACCTTCCCTTGTATTTCAAGTCAGGAAAGGAAGTGGGGACAGGTTGCCTCCGAGCAGGGCAGGGGACCCACTGCGAAGCAGCATGGGTGGCCGGAGGGCAGGGGGCCTCAGTGGGTGGAAGCGACTAGAACGTGCTCTCTTGTCACCGCGCTCACAAGGCAAGTCACCGTCTGCTGGTGGCTTCTGAGGCCTGCTGCCCCAGGACAGGATGCCCAGTCTGAGGTCACATGCGGCCACTCCATGGGCGAAGACGACCGAGACACCACAGCCTGCGGCCACATTTGCTCCCCAAGCAGACAGGCATCTGCACCTCCGAAGGGCAGAGACCAGAGGACGCTGGCTGGCGAGGCCCCGGCTCCGACCTCCCAGGCAAGCACCCCGTGCTCCGCGGCAGCTTTGCGCCACACCCCCAGCAGACACCCTTGCAGAGGCCGCGTCTGTGCCCCGGGAGCCAGGCCTCAGCTCCTCACGCAGCCCGGCGGTGAGGGGAGGCCGGCATGGGCGGTGGACGGTGAACAGAGCTGTGTTTCCCATCTGGTCCTGCTGGGGAACAGCTCTGGCCCCCACGGCTCGGCAGAAACCTGCTGCCTGCGGGGCCTCACCTGGGAGAACGCTGGCACGCACGCCCGCGGCCTCCTCTCTCACCTGGATGTGGGACGGCGCTCCTTCTGGTTCGCCCTCGGTCTGGACACACGGTGACAGTGCAGAGCTGACCACGTGCTACACGATGAGACGAGCCCACTGGACATGGCGCTCACCCCCTCCTGCTCACGGCAGGCCCACGCCCCAGGCTCAGGGAGTCTCAGGTGGTCACCGTAGGTGACAAAGGCCTGCCTTTCCCTGAAGGCCACTCTCCAGGACCTCAGCCCTCAGAATCTATTTTAAAAACCCACATTCCCAGGGTGATCTTGTCCACCGAGCCAGGGGACTGTGGGCCCCACACAGAACGCCCGCGGGAGCCGGCAGTCTTTGCAGGATCCCACAGCTGAAACCCAAGCCAGTCCCTCGGGTTTCAAAGACACGCCAGCCATCCTGTTCCGCCTGTTTAGCTCAGGGACTCTGCCGTGACCCAGTTTCCCAGCCCTGTGGCCCCTGAGCAAGCAGTCCCACAGTGGCTGGCGGGTCCTTGTGCTCTAGGCCCCCCTTCATCCTGGCCACAGACAGACAGAAACCAAGGAGGAGGGCACCCCCGGCATGAGAACATGAAATACATAGCTCGCATCCCGCCACAGTGTGCAAACGTCCCTGCAGTGACCCACAGAGCTGGACGTCACGGGAGGGGGCAGGGGATAGAAACAGCTTTTAAATTAGATGCGACTGAACATATACCAAAGGTTTGTGTGTAGGTAGGGGTGAGTGTTCTCTTAAGGAAATCTGTGGCTTTAGGGGTGTGTGTGCACATGTGTATGTGCACACGTGTTCCTGGGTGCCGTGTGCATGCACGCGCATGTATGCTGTGTGTATACATATGTGGGCACAGGTGTTGTGTGCGCACATATATGTGTGTGCATGGGTACTGTGTGTGCACGTGTGTGTGTGCTATGTGTGCACATGCATGCATGGGTACTGTGTGCACATGTGTGTGCATGGGTACGGTGTGCACATGAGGCATGGGTGCACACACATACACACGTGTACTGGTCACAGTATAAAATGCACATCTTATCCACGAGTCACTCTCAAGGTCTGAAAGCGGCCAGGCTTCCTAACGGCTATGAAATTTTAACATTCTAAAAAAAAAATGTTTTGGAAATATTATAAACGTACTGAGACCTCTCTAAAGCTTGCTTTTACACAGGACGCGGAATTCCACGTGCATCCCAGTTCCGCGTTTGCCAACGAGGGATCTGTCACTGTCCTCTCAATCCATGATTCCCCAGTCCCTGCCTCCCCCCGCCGCTGCCGGCTGACCCCATGGCCCCCTGGGCAGGGCAGGCCCTGCTACAGTGACAGGCCAAGGGGGGAAGGAGAGCCTGCACCCACCACCGGGCCTGTGGGCCCCCGTCTCATGAGCGCATCTGGCCTCCACACACCCCTGCCCTGGCCCTCACCCGTGTGGAGGGGCCGAGGCAGCTGCCCCACCTCCCACAGCATGTTTTCCACTTAAAAGCACAACAGACAATAAAACACCCACCTGCTTGTTAAGCAAGGTAGGTATGAGAGGCCTCAGGGAAGTGGGCCAGGCTCTCAGGACGTCCGTGTGTGTGTGTGTGTGTGTGTGCGCGCGTGCTCAAGAGAGTTCGGACATAGGAGACAAGCACCATGGACCCCCTGGGAGCCATGCTGATGCCCATCAAACACCCACGACTCCGGGACTATGGGTGAGGGAATGAGGACAGCAAAAGATCCCTCATTGGCAAACACGGACTTGGGGCGCACGAGGAATTAAAACCACGCTTTAGAAGGACTTAGGTGCACAGTTTTTTCAAAAGCACCGTGTGCTCCATTCCAGGTAAACACAGGCCCCCGCGGAGCCCACGGCCTCAGCATGGAGCGGCCGCACTGCCTGCCGCACTATGTTGACTCCCCTTCCCACGGCCACGCTCCACACTGTGCCTTCGGGAGCCTGGCTGCCCCACGCCGTGCCTCCCCGTCTCCGGCCCTCCCTCAGACACGAGCCTGTGTCCGGGCTTTCTACCTACGAACACCGGCCAACACCCTGTGCAACAAACACCTCCCTAGACCCACGATTCCTGCGGATACACTTCTAGACACCGAGCTACACTGGCCAAGGGCACGTACATCTTTAAAAACTTTAAAACGCCCTGCTGGCGCACTCGAGGTGCTGCCCAGGGAAAGCACGCCTCCCCGCGGCCTCAGGCCAGAGCTCCTGGGCTCCCAGGCCCTGGCAGAGTGACCCCATGAAAAAATTTCTAATTCCCTCCATTCGCCACATCCTCACGGGTTGTCAGGACTCCATGCAACAGGGACAGATGCATCTGGTGAAAACAGCCATGTCATTCCTTCCCATAATGGCCTCCCCGTGCCCATCCCTGCCTTCCCAACGCATCAGTAAGAGCGCCAGAGTCACCCCTCCAGCCGGCTCCGAGAACACTCACCACTGGCCCCACGCCTGCACAGTCCAACTCGAGGATTCCACTTACGTGATGCTCTGGAAAAGTCTACGGGGACGGAACACGATCTGTGGTTGCTGGGGGTGGGGAGAAGGCTCTGACCCCAGAGGGCACAAGGAAGTCTGCAGAGTTAAGGAAATTTCCTACATCCTGATTTGGAGGTGGTTTCAGGCCTGTGCATCCGAACTCACAGAGCAGGACCTCACGTGGGGTGACTTCTGCTGTAGACAGAGTCTGTCAATAAACCGGACTTCACAACAAAAACCACCACCCAGTCAAGCAGGCCTTGTCCCCTGCTCTGCTGCGCCCCAGGGTCAGGCACATCCCGAGACCTCCATCGCCGAGGCCGGCCGGAGCCCAACATCCCCATCGAGGTCTCCGCCTGCTGGCCTTATCTGGACAGAACCTGCGTCCCGACTCAGGGCCTCATATCCTGCTCGCTTTCTCGGATCTGCCTTCTCCTGCTCTGGGATACCTGCCGGGTCACCTGCTGGGTCACCTGCTGGGACACCAGGAAGTATAGCCCAATCTCTCCCTCTACCTCTAAGGTTCTCAGGTCTGACTGCAGGTTAGAATGACCTGAGCAGCTTGTCAAAACCACTGGTCTGTGGCCTCCCTCCCGTGTGGAGCCCAGAGTTGACTGGGTGGCTGGGGGGCCAGGGACTGTAAGACTCCAGGCTCATAAGGAAAGAGGGAACGACATGCAGATTCTGCAGTTGTTAAAAGTATATTAAAAGAATATTATGGGGCAACTTTATCCCAACACGTTAGACACCTCAGAGGAAATGGACAGATTCCTTGAAACACACAAAACACCAGGATCAACCTACAGAGAAATTTACCAGCCTGATGTCAAGACACTGAATTCACACTTGAAAGCCTCCCCATAAAGAACACCCCAGATGGCTTCACTAGTAAATTAGATCACACGCGTAAGGAAGAAACAACACTGCTCCCACACACGCTCTCTTTTAAAAAAAATAATAAAGGGGCGCCTGGGTGGCTCAGTCAGTTAAGCATCTGACACTTGGTTTCAGCTCAGGTCATGATCTCAAGGTTGTGGGATCGAGCCCCGTGTCAGCCTCCACACTCAGTGCAGAGCCTGCTTGAGATTCTCCCTCTCCCTCTGTCCCTCCCCCTGCTCACATGCTCGCATGCGTGCTCTCTCTAAATTAAGTAAATAAATCTTAAAAAAATAAATAAATAAACGGAGAAGGAATACTTCCCAAATCACTGTGTGGGGCCAACGTTACCCTGATACCGAAAGCAGACAGATATTACAAGACCACAATAATCCTCATGAATATAGTTATAAATGTCCTTGGCAAAACTGCAGTAAATTAAATCCAGCAATATGTAGGACAAATAATACTTCAGGGCCATCTGGAGTTTGTGCCAGGAATGTGAGGTTCTTTAACATGCAAAAGATAATCAACATAATTCTTTTTTATGAAAAAAGTCACTCAATCATCTCTATAGATACAGAGAAAGCATATGACAAAGTTCAACATCCATTTAAGATAAAAACTTTCAGCAAATGTGAGACCTCCCTCACCCTCATAAAAAGGATCCAGACAAGATCTTCACCTAACACCATATTTCATGAAAAAGCATTAAGTTCTTTCTTCCTATGATGGGAACAGGCAGGAATGTCCACTTTCACCACTTCCGTGAAACACCGTTTCATGGAAACACAGGAGAATAAAAAGAGAAGAAACAGACAGCATTCCGATTGGAAAGAAGAAATAAATGGTCCCTATTCATAACTCTCAGAGTTATCTATGTATAAAATCTTAAGAGACTACAGGAAAAGCTACTCAAACAAATAAGTAAACTTAAAAAGGTCATGGAATAAACAAGCAATAAAAAAATCAATTATAAACACTCGCAATAAACTGCAAAATAAATAAGAAATCCATTCATAACAACATTCAAAACCATGAACTACTTATGAATACATCCAGCAGACACGCACAAAACGTGTACGGGGGCCTCTGCAAGTCCCTGCTAGGAGACACTGCGAAGATGGACAAGGATGGGGGGACGGCCCAAGCTTGCTGGCTAGGAGACTCTGTGTGGTGAAGACGTCAAGTCTTCCCAAAATGATTTAAAGAGTTGATGTGATCCCAGTCAAGATCTAAGCAAGTGTTTTTACAGAAGTTGACAAGTAGATTTTAAATTCCTATGGAAATGCAAAGGGTCTACCCTAGACAAAACCATCTTGGAAAGAGAGCTCAACTGGGAGGCTCCCACCACCTAACTTCAAGACTTTTCATAAGGCAACAGCCACGGAGACGCAGCGGTTGGGGGGCTGACGAGGAATAATCCAGACCCGAATCAAGCCCAGGAACAGAGCCACACTGATAAGCTCAGGTACTTTCCAAATACGGTGCCAAGAGAAGCCAATGGAAAGGATCATGTCTTTAAACAAAATGGTACTGGAACTGATCATGCAATATGGAAAACAAGGAACCTCAATCCTAGGCACTTCCTAGTTAAAAGCAAGCTCAAAATGGACAAGAGATCTCAGCATAAGGGATAAAACCATAATGTTTTCAGAAGAAAACACAGGAGAAAATCTCCATGACAATAGGCCTTAGGCAAGGATTTTGTGAATAAGACCCAAAAAGCACAAACTGCTAAAAACAGTTGATAAAACGGGGTTTAATCAGAACCGAAAACATCTGCCCTTTGAAGGATGTCATTAATAAAATAAAAAGCCGAGCCACAGACAGGGAAAACATTTGCCATACACAAATCGGACAAGGGACCTGAATCCACAACATGGGACTAGCTCTCAGAACCTAGAGAAGAAGACAGCCCCACTCAGACATGGGCAGAAGGCGTGAACAGGTCCTTCACAGAATATTTTCACATAAACCCAGGAAAAGCTGCCCAACTCGAGGATACAGCAGATAAAATGCATCAGAAGAGCTAAAAATAAGGACGGTGACAGCAAGTGTCAGGAGGGCTGGGAAACCATCTTTCACACGTCAGCACGGGGACGGGAAGTGATCCAAGCTCTGTGGAAACAGGCTGCCAGTTTCTCAAAAGGTTAAATAATAGCCGCTTGCAGCATACCCTACAGGCGCGCTCGTTGGCAGCTACCCAGGGGGAGCAGAGCCCATGTCCACACCAAGATGTGCACATGGACACGCATGCTTTATACTGCTTTTTGTCGTAAAGCACACACAAGGCAACATTTACCACGTTCAAGTGTACCATGTGGAGATACAAAGGACACTCCCAGCACTGTGCAACCATGACCAGGACACGGCTCCAGAGCCCTTTCTTCAGCCCAGAAGGAAACCCCACACACATGAACTCCCCCATCCATGCCCCCAGCTCCCCATCTCACGGACATGCCGATTCCGGACACTTCCCGTAAATGGAATCACAGCACACATCCCTGTCTACGCCTCTGTTCACTCAGCACAATGTTTCCCAGGGGCCTGGCTTCATCCCTGCGCGGCGGGACACGTCCACCAGGCCATGCATCCACTGAACCCACGTGGCTCCCATCCCGTGGCTGTCCCCGGCAGCCCATCTGAAGAGCCCCACACGGCATCCAGCTCGAACGCCTGTCTTCTGCTCTTCTGGGCAGATCCCCCAGGGTGGAACCATTCGGTCCCTGGGCCACCCTACACTGAGCTCCTCGAGGACTCTCCATCCTGCGCGATGTCTCCTTCCTGCCAGCAGGGCACCGGGCTCTCATTCCTCCCATGCTCCCCAACCGTCTTTCTGGGCAAGAGCCCGTCTGGTGCGTGGGACGTGACAGTATCTCGTCGTGGTTTTGCTCCCTGCTTGCCCAGTGACTGACGATGGTGACCGTCCTACCCTGGGCCTCTCCATCCTTTCTGCGTCTTCTTGGAGACGAGGCTACGTATCCTCCCGGGCTGAGCTGTAGCCCAGGGCACTTTTATTCCCAACATCCCCCAACAGGTGCACGAATCATTAAATCCCAGGACACCCGACCGTTCAACAGAACTCAGCCCTAACGGATGCGGAGTTCCCACACACAGAGCAACATGTGAGACTCTCAAAACCACCGCACTGCGTGGGAGCAGCTGGGCCCACGGTCCGCGGACAGGCCTCCTTCTGAAACTCTTGAGGAAACATGTCTCGGTCGACCACAATGTAATCTCAACAGAGCACCGATGGCCTGCGTGGGGGGGTGGGGGGGTGAGGGCAAAAGGCAAGAGGGAATCTGGGGAGTGCTCACAGGCCAAAGGGTCTGGGTTGCCCCCAGGCAACCCTGCCATGAGAGCACCAAGCCCCCCGGCATGTGGCATGTCCGTGAATGGCTGCATGGGTGCGGCACATCCAGCCCCAGGGCTGAGGGCAGACGCCAGGCCTGTGTCACCGTGAGGGTGACAGCCGCATGCCTGTGCCCCTTTCTCAGGGCACCCCGCGTGCCCTGAAAACCAGACTGTTGCTCTGTGACAATCACACCTCGTTAGAGCTGGTGAGGGAAGCGCCTTCCCAGACCTGCTCTCAGTTGGCGTTCAGGTGCCCCGGGACAAAGTCGCTGTCCTAGACGAGACCCAGGTCCTCACTGGTGGCCGGGGCCCACCTGTAGGAGATCCCTGGTCACACTTGGAGGGAACATTCATGATCCCCCTGCGACCACACAGACCCCAGGACGGGGCCCCACTTCCAGACTCGGTTTCTGGCCAGACCCGCCCCACAGTGGACCTGTCCCTCTCCCTTCTCCAGCCCGGCGCAGCCCACCCTGCCAAGGCACCCAGCAGACGGCTGTCCAGCCACCTCCCCCACTCGGCCCTGTGCCCACCCCTGAGCTCCTGCCCCTGCTCACAGACATGGTGTCACCTGCCTCCACAGCGCCCTCTGCCTTCTCAGCCTCTCCTGTGCTTGGACAGGGGTGAAGGGAGTGGGCAGGGGTGCGGGCCACACACTGCAACCCGGCTGGGAAACCCCGGGGCCGGCCAGCTCCTCCGCCTGGAGGGTTCCAGCAAGGACCTTCTCCCCGCTGCCCTCATGGCTTGTCTGTCCCTCCAGGACACAGACCCCGACACTACCCCGGCTGCCCCCCAGCTCTTCCCCCACGGACCCTCCCCTCCCCGCAGGGCCAGCTCGCAGAACAGGGGCCGAACCCCCCTCCCGCCTCCTGAACTCTTGGCCGGCCACTCCCCCGGGCGCCCTCAGGTCCCCAGTCTCCTCCAGGGTGCGGGGGTCAGCTCGGAGTCCTCACCACACGGACCCCTCGTCTGGGCAGCCCCACTCTCCCCCCTCCCTGGCCGCCGCTCAGGGTCCCTCCGCGTGTCCTGGCCTCCCCCTACCTCTGGTGTCCCGGGCTGACTCGCGGCTTTAAAAAGCTTCATCCCTGGGGGCGCCCGCGTGGCTCCGTGGCTTGAGGGTCCCACCGACCGGAGGGCTCAGCTCAGGCCAGGGTCTGCGGGTCGCGAGGCCGGGCCCGCGGCGGGCTCCCCGCTCAGCGCGTCGCGGGGACGCTCTCTCCGCCCCGCCCCGCCCGCGCCCCTCATAGCGGAAAAGGACAGGCTGACCGGAGCTCCACGGCTGCCCCCGCGGCGGGCGACACCCCGCCTCGGCGCCTGCTCGGGTCACAGGCACGACCTGGCCCGTGACCGTCCTCGCGACGCCCCACGAGGCTCGCCCGCGGCGGCCCCACCTCCGGACGACGCCAGGGCACCCCTCGGGTCGCGGAGCCCAGAGTCCCCCCCCCCCTTCCCCCGGCCGCCTCCGTTGCTGCCCCGCCCTGAGCGCCACGGTTCCCGCACACGGGGAAGCGGCCCGCAACCCGCAACCCCGCGGCGCCCCACTCCCCCCCGCGGCGCCCCCACCCCGCACCTGCACCGCCGCGGGCCGCCCGCTGCGGATCCCAAACAGCCCACGACCGGCCCCACGGGGCAGAGCTGACTGCGTTCCCGTCGCATGCCTGTCCTCTCCCGCCGGTGCCCGAAGGGGAAGGCAGAGCCGCCCCCGCAAACACACACGGCCGCGACAGACACCCCGAAGGCTGGATCCAGGCAGACTCCACTCAGCCGAGTAAAGCTTCCGGAACGTCTTGCACTAGGAAAATAGGGGGGAAACCCTTAGGGTCCCAGGCAATTGGTGCTCTGCGATTCCCAGACTCACCGTTTTTACGCTTTTTAGTGTGGACGGAAGTTACTTAACGCACCCGCTACTAAGAGAAAAGAAAAACAAAGGAACCACCAAAAATGAGCGGAACTGCCCACAGGTGGCTGCGCCCCGCCCAACGTGGGGACCTGCCAGCACAGGCTCGGACGAGGCTTGCGTTCGCTGCTGGGCCATGCAGGGGGGCATGGTTCTCCCCCTGAGCCAGGACCGGGGTGGCTGGGGCTGAGGTCCCCTTGCCCCAGGCCCCCGCAGAGCCCAGAAGACCTCTGCCCAGCCCTGGCAACCCCGGGCGGCTCCCGGCGTTCAAGGCTCCGGGTCTGGGGCTGGTCTCCCCAGCTGCCGAGGGCAAGGCACCCATGTCTGTCTCTTCACAGCCCACAGAGCACTCATTCAGAGGCTGGTGACCTCTGACTCACGAGAGCCTCATGTAAACCACGCCATACCCCTTACATCGTGCAGGAACACGGATCTCTACACATCAAGTCCCATTTATAATCAATTTAGATTTAGAGGGGCGCCTGGGTGGCTCAGTGGGTTAAAGCCTCTGCCTTCGGCTCAGGTCATGGTCTCAGGGTCCTGGGATCGAGCCCCGCATCGGGCTCTCTGCTCAACAGGGAGCCTGCTTCCCCACCTGCCCCACTTGTGATCTCTGTCAAATAAATAAATAAAATCTTTTAAAAAAATTTAGACTTAGAAACCTGGAACATCTAGAAGAGGATATTATATTACCTAGTGGAGACACCCTTCTTAAAAATTAATTTTTAGACTAAAAAAACAGTTCCATTATAAAAGCAACTAACTGAACAGAAGTACATAGAAGGGGAAAAAGTAGAAGTTCCCCTTCCTCTTTCATCCCTTCCCTTGTGCTTCCCCTAATGCACAATGCATACTTCCTCCTCCAACACACACGCACACACTCATGCACACACATGCACGCATGCATGGACACACACACAGCACATATACACACATGCAGACATATGCAGCACACACACACGCACACACACCCAGATACACAGCACTCACACACACATACATACACTCACACATGTGCACACACACGCATACAGACACAAGGCACAGCACACACACTCTCATACACACATGCACGTACACAGCATGCACACATAGCACTCGTGCACGCCCGTGCATACATATGCACACGCGTGCACACCCATGCATACATATGCACACACATGCACACGCACACACACACCCCTGCCCTGGGGCCCGGAGCCGCTCCTGCTGTCCACAGCAGGCACTCCGCAATTATCTGTTCAACAGACACCCTGTGCCTGTCCAGGTTGCTTCGGACATGTACGCACACGAAAACCAGCTCCTTCTATAGGTTCTCCACAAAGAAGTGCAGGTTTCACTTCACCTGTCGGCACTTCTTTTGAAGTAAGCCTCTCTCCGCACTGTGCCTTGAATTGAGGGACCTCTGGCATGTTTCTAGGAGGGGACGTGCAGTTCTTAGTTTCCGATTAACTTTACTATGGAGAATTTTGAAAATAAAGGGAAGCAGACAGAACCGAATATGGAGGGTTAACCAGGTACCCTCCCTCAGGCCCTCCCAACCTCCGCCCCCCACAAGGCCTCCCGGCCTCCCCACCTCCCACTGTGCTGCTCAGAAACAGACCCCAAATGCCTTCTCACTTCCTCTCTGCCACAGGCCATGTCATCAACTGTCTCATAAATACCATAATTTTTTAAATGAATGATTCTTGAGTCAAATCAGGTGCTGTCTGACTGCATTTTGTCCAGAGCCTGCAATCCCGAGGAGCTGCTAAGAAGTGACCCAGGCAGAGGGTGCGGTCTGCGCTCTCCTGGACAGCATCTGAGACTCTGAGACCACAGGATGGACCCCTTCCCGGGGCAGGTGCACCCAGGCCTCGGATGAGCCAGGCTGCTGCAAAGCCCCGGAGAGGCAGCAGGCGCAGAGAGCCAGCCCTGGCATGGCGCTCCGGGAGGGTCAGGCAAGCTGAAGGTGAGCTGCTCAAGGAGCTGGGAAGGGACGTCTGCTCAGCCCCCAGATCACCTAAATTGTTGTGCCGAGAAACGCCACCCCTGCTCCAGGCGAGGCCCGTCCCACACCCTCCCGAATCAGCAGTTATTTCCTCCTAGTCAGTCCTGGTTTCCCCGTGTCACTCCCACCAACAGCGGGCAGCCTGGAAATTGCTGCGAGCTGAGCCCCCGTTCCAGCGCCAAGGAGCCCGCCTGACTGGCCCTGCACTTGGTTGACGCCCCAAGATGTCCCCAGACGGCCACAGCCTGGTGGTGCGGGGAAGCTGTGGCGGCTGCCAGAGGGGAGGGCCCGGAGGCCTGGGCCTGTCTACACTGGGTGTGGGAGAGGCAGAGGACCCGATCTTTGCAATGCGTTATTGATTTTGTTATGCGCGGGCACCGGAGCTGGCCATTAGCGTGCACTCCCAAGACTGGCCAAGACATCCCTGCCTGGTGTGGGGAAGGCTCTCGAGAGGAAATCAGCCTCAGATAACCCACACCGTGGGGATCTCAAGTGAATGATGTCATTAAGGTTCATCTCCCTGCTTCCCCCAACCCCACCCCACCCCAGAGCCACTGGACAGCTGTGCACCCCACACCCCAGCTCGGGTGTGTGCACTGCCTGCCGGGGCCTGAGCCAGGCCAGCAGCCCACCCCAGTCCCCAGGCGAGGGGGCTCGGCAAAGCCGCCGTTCCCAACAGACGTGTGCTGGTCTGGACAGAGGGTGGGCAGAGGAACTCCACAGTACTATTTCGGAGGCAGACGAACAGACGGCAAAGCCCATCGTGGGGAGTCAGCCACTCCCCCCACCCCAGCTCGAGGTCCTGCAAGGGACGGAGCAGAGCTTCCTCTCAGCGTCACTGATTAGCTTTCCTTCATTTCATTCACCTGCTGGGTGTACCGCAGACCCCTCCAGCCTGAAGTGAGGGTCTGGCTCCCCGAGAGCCAGTCCTGGGCCACAGACACAGCCCGCGAGGCCCTCCCCACGCCCTCGCTCCCAAGGCTGACCCCTGGCAGCACACGGTGCTGGGGGCACTCAGAGCCGGCTTTATGCTTCTCCGGTTGTGCAGACAATCTGCACAAACACCAACCGTTCCAGGGACAATTGGGGCATTATCTCCACGAGGATCCTGGCCCCAGCGCCGGCTGAGGCCGCCTGTTTCTGGGACACAGTAAACACTCGCAAATAACGGTGCCCAGGACGCCAGCAGCTGGCCCCGGGCCGGGGGTAGATACGAGGTGACGGCCCACGATGTCACCTCACCCGCGGCAAAGGAAACTCCCGCTCCGTGGCGCCTGGTGGACCTGAATAGACTCAGAACAGGAGGGCCGGCTGCTTGGCCACAAGCCCCAGGTCCGGCCTGGCCGCAGCGGCCTGGCCACCCCCGGCCCTCGCTATGCCCAAGGTAAGGGCAGGCTTTTAGGAACAGAGCAACTTCAGGAGACACAGGACTGGCCAGCAGGGCCCAGCCCTTGACAACAGGCCTTATTTTCCGTAAACTGCCCACCTGCAGACTCATGTGCATCCCCCCACCCCCAGCACTGAATCCAATAAACCAAGAGAAGGACCACCGCCCAGCTCTCCTGTCCCTGGGTGCACTGGCAAAACCCCGGTGGCTTCAGCTTTCCGCCGCTCACTAGGCGGCCGCAACAGGTGCAGCCCCAGCTAAGGCGGCTGTCTCCTTGGCTGCTCCGGAGTCACGAAGCCGAAACCCTGAAGGAAGCCGAGGCCTGCAGCACTCCCCGCCAGGGCCCTGACCTGCCCCACCTGTCTGAGTGCGCGCCTCCGCTCGGGCGCACGGCGGCCGCGGCCTCCGGACCGAAATAGAAGCCCGCGGAGCCCTGCCAGGCCCAAGTGGCCGGAGCCGGCGGGGGCCCAGCGGCCAGGGTCGCGGCGGGCCTGGTCAGAGCGCCGCCCCCGGCTCGCAGCCGGGATCGGCTGCGCGCCCTGCGCCCCCAGGGCCACCTGCGCGCCGGGCCTGAGGGGTGCTCGGGAGGGGAGGGGTCCCGAAGGTCCTGGGAGGGGCCCGGGGGCTCCCAGGAGGATACTCTGGGAGGATCCAAGGAGGGGGACTCCTAGAGGGTCCGGGGGTCCGGGGAGGAGTCGGTGGGGGGGTGTCCGGGGCGGAGACTCCGGGAGGGTCTGGCGGGGTGGAGGCTCCGGGGGCCTATCCGGGGCCCGGGGCGTCCGGGAGGGTCCCGCCGCCCCCGCGCACCTGCCAGGCCCGCGCGCTCCCGCTGTCTGCCGGCCCTTACCTGGCGTGGCGCGTCCTGGCCGCGCGTCCCGGCACTGCCCGGCCCCGCGAGCGCGAGCGCGGGCGCAGGAATGGCGGCGGCGGCGGCAGCAGCAGCGGCGGCGGTCGGGGCGGGGCTGCGGGCCGGCTCGGGCCGGGCTCGGAGGGCGGCGAGGCCCGGCGGCGCGGGGATGCTGCGGCGCGCGAGGGCGCGGAGGCCGGCGCGGGAGGGGGGGCGCGGGGCGGCGCGCAGGCCCCTCCTCCGCTCCCGCCTCCCCTTCCCGCCGCCGCCTCCTGCCCGCCCGACTCCGGGTCAGACTCCTCCTCCCCCACGTCTCGTCCCCTCCCCTTTGCCCTCCCTTTTCTTCACCTTCCTCCACTACTCCTCTCCCTCCCCCCGCCTCCTCACCTCTCCCCGCAGGGCCTCAGAGGCTGCCCCCTGCCCTGGCGGGGCCTCTGCTGGGTCCAGCACCGGTTCCGAAGAAGGGCCTAGTCACCGCCCTTCCTCACCACCTGGTAAGAGACCAGCTTGCCTTTTCTGGGAGCCTGGCCCTACTGCAACCTTTCGGGGGCCCCCCAGATCTCCAAGGTCTCCTGCACCCCCAGGCTCCCTTGCCAGCTCTGCTGGGAACCTGCCCAGCACAAATGTGTGGACAGACCGTGTGGGCTTTCAGGATGGTTGCTCCTTTGCTTCTTAGTAAATCTGACTTCAGGCCAGAACATTCCAAACAGACCTCCTGCCTTTTCCCAGAGTGCGGTGGCAGGTACCTAGCCCAGTCTAGGTTTGTCTAAGCCCTTCTGGGCTTCCACGCCAAGTGTTTGACAAGTGTTCGCTGTCTTCTACACCAAATGGCAAAACGTTCCCCAGTGCGGCCCCTGGTGAGGCAGGGTGTGAGGGGCCCTGGGTCTCCTCCCAAGACCACTCCCTTTGCGCCCTGAACGAAGAGAGGCAACCTTGGGAAGGTGCTGGCTGGGCCAGCAGGCCTGCTGAGGGGTGCTCCCCAGAGAAAGGAACAGAGTTCCCTGTGAGCCAGTGGGGCTGAGCCCCTCTCTGGGCCTGGCCCTCATGGCCTGGGCCACAGTACCCTCCAAGGGAACCCAGACTGCTTTCCTGGGGACCACTGCTGCTGAGAGCCAGAGTGGGAGTTTAAAAATGGAGACTTTCCTAACTGATCCATAACAGCCCAGGAGCCTCAGTCCCCTTTGTGGGCTCTTGCCTTTCCCCGCTGGAGCCCCACAAGCCAGGCCTCAGGACCAGTGGACCCGCAAGGGCCAGCAAGGGCTAAGACAGGGGAGCTAGTGCTCTCCCTGTGTGTGCTGGTGGTGGGGGTCGTGACCTGGAATCTCAGAGGCTCCAGTTCCTCTTGCCTTCCATGCTTCCAAGGTGACCTTGGGAGCCCCATCTGGGCTTCCCCAAGGAGAGAGGATAAGGTACTGGCTCCGAGCGTGGCTGGGCATGGCCGAGAGAATGGCGGGTATCTCCCCGGCGCTGTGTGCCCCAAGTTTGGAACTGGTGACTGTATAGGAAAGTGGGGAAACATCCTTTCCAAGCTCCTTCTGGTCAGAGGAGCCATGACTCTAGTTTCCCATCGCATTGGGATTAAAACCCGGTGCGAAAAGATTAGGGCAGGGCTGTTTTCACATTATCCCAAGCCCCAGAGCAGGGACCCACTCTCAGGATCCAGACCTGTGAGCATCGCAGAGATGGGGGAGAGGGATGCTCCCCTTTATTCCTGACTCACTGGACCCCCCTGGAACATGGTGCCCTTGCCTGGTGCCCGAAGACAGCTACCAGCAGGCCGGGGGAGGGGGGTCGACACATCAGGAGACGTCAGCCTGAGAAATGGATGTGTGTGGAGCGCAAGATGGTCGGATCCAAATATTTGCAAAACTGTCTGGGAAGAAGGATTACCCTGTGGGGTTATGAAGGGCAGAAGGAGGACAGATGGGGGGAAATTAGACTGGAGAGTAGATTTCCGCTCCCTGGGAGCACTTTCTGGCAGACCTGCCTGCGTGAGGAGCGGCCGCCCCAGGAGGAGCGTGTCCTTCAGAGCCAGCGTCTAGACAGGTCCTGGGGCCACCACGGGAGCTTGCTGCAAGGGCCTGTATCGGGGGTGACCTCAGGAGCCTCTCCCAGCTGCTAGCCCCACGCCCTGCACTCCGTTCCACTCCCTCTGAGGGGCAGAGGGCGGCCCAGCAAGCAGAGACTTGTTAGGCCCAGACCTGGAGCCTCAGCGCCTCACACCCTGCTCCTGGCCAGCCTGTTTGCTCCTTCGAGAAAGGGCAAAGGGGCAGCTTCAAGGTGAGCGCCGCTTGCTTCCCATCCCCCAGCCCCTGGAGGGCCTTCTGTCCCTGAGGCCTCATTGGGCCACACCAAGTGACCCCCGTTGTCTCTTCGTTCTTGTTGTTGCCAGTTTCCATTCCATCGCGGGACATCTAAGCATGTAGGTCAGAGCAGTCCCATGAGCCCAGGGAGCAGGTTGGCAGTCTTGTGTCACCTCTGACCCACCTCTGTGCCCCGCCCCCCATGCTAATCTGACACACGTCAGTGACAGCTCCTCCCCCAGTCTGTGCTGGAGCTTCTCCAGAAACGCAGAGTGATTGGGTTCATAAGTCGCGCTTCGCGCAGGGTGTCTTTGCAGGTCTCCAACACCGTCTCTGTGTGGTGTGCACGGGCAAGATGATCACACGACAGTATTAGATCCACAACGTGGGGAGTCTCTGTGCGGCAGCCCGGGTGCCACGGGCTCTGCTCAGCTTCCGCCCTCGCTGAGCGGACTTGAGGAGGGACACCCACTTCTCCATCTCCGTGCCTCCCCAGGGCATCAGGCCATGGATGCAGTTGGCTGGGAGCGGCTTTAAGGCAATCCTGCGGGGAGTGCTTGAGGCCAGGAGGAGGTGTTTTCTAGAAGGGCTGGTGCACCACCTTCTACCCCAGCCCGGGCCTTAGCACGGGGGCTGTCAAGCAAAGGGAAGCGGCAGCCCCCGCAGAAACAGGCCCTCAGGGGCCGAGGCAAAGTCTGGGAAGCCCAAGCCCCTGCCAATTCTGGGCCGAGGTCTTCTGAATGTGACCCCAAAGTACATGATTGCTCCCCGGCCCGTCACGGTCCGTCCCCTGCCCCAGACAAGGCCCACTTCCTGGCAGCCCCCCGCCCCCAAGGTGAAGGGGCCTCGTCATCAGAGCACCCTCTTCAGCTGGAGAGGAAGGGCCCTCCTGGGAGCACACCGGATGGAAGGGCTCTTTTCTAGAAGGCTGCATTCCGGCAGCGGCTATAAATGAAGGCCTTGCTGAGCCATCACCATTGTTCCCAGCACCCCACAGAGTTTTAGCTGTCAGACCACTAAGCGCAGACTTCCTCTGGAGTATAATCTAGCCTTCATGCTCTTTCCCAACTCCCCGAAGCTCCCATCCCAGCTGAGTCGGCCTTCCTGCCGCGAGCACACGCACACGGAGGGTGAACCTTCCCCAGAGCAGGGCTGGCAGCAGCCGCCCAGTGCTTCCCCAGCTAGAACCAGGGGAGAGCGGAAATCAGGGACAGCGGGACAGACCACTGGCGTGCTGCCCTGGCTTACCATGAGCGTCCCCAGAGCTGGTGTCCTCAGTTGGCCTGCACCAGTAAGGCCTTCCCGATGCCCCCACCCCCCAGCCGCCTACCTCACCAGCCGCTGAGGCGTGACACTTCCCTAGGCCCTGCCTCCTGGCAAGGCCCGTTGGGCATTACCTCCCACCCAGACTCAGCCCGGCAGTGTTTTTCCAGCCTGACCCGCGCCCGGGGGCAGCCAGAGCGCCCCTCCCCCAGCCCCGTCGCCTTGCACACCTGTGGGCCACAGCCCACACCAGGGGCGTAACCGTTGCTCCCTGGTCCATTCCCTTTCAACCTTGTCTTTGTTTTCAGCTTCTAGAGCTTAGTGACCTCCATTGACGTCTTTTCAGAATAATGGTTTTAAACGTATAAAGTAAAGCATGGGATTAGAAAGCAAACCTGTTCTACTGAACTCCGCTGATCAGAATCGGTTAAACTGTGATCTATTTGCTCCTTTGTTTACATGTTGAGTAACACACTGGAGCAGCGGGTCTGATAACCAGCAATTTGGAAGCAGGAACGAGCTGCTCGGTGTTTTGAGACGCGGGCGTATCTGTGTTTTCTGCAGGCGGGCAGGTCACACACCCTGCTGACGGGGCTGGGCTCTGTTGCCTCACTGACACTTGAAGGAAATGCTGAATTTCAGGTCGAGGCTAGTGGGCGGTGAAAATGTTGCTTCTTTTCCCCATCCATTCCATCTAGACAGAACCTCCAACATCTCCCCAGATTATGAATGACTGTTTTAAAGTGTATCCCTGGACTTCAGATCCCCTGCACTTAGCACAATGCTTATGGAAAATCACTCCCAAACATGTTTATTTTATTATTAATGGAGGGGTTGGGGCTCTCAGTTGCAAATGATGGAAATTCAGCTACAATCTTGGCTCACTTAGCTCTAGAGGGACTGCAGGTACAGCTAGATCCAGGGTCTGAGAAGCCCTTGTTGGTCTTCTTCTTCTCTTGTCTCTGATTGCCTTCGGTTCTGCTTGCATGTGGGTTTCACTCTCCTGACACAATCCACAAGAGCTCTTTCTCACCCTAGTGAGCCTCCTGGAAGGACTTGGGGAGGGTCTCACGCCCAACCCATGAACTTATAACCCTGAACAGGCCAGGGAGCCAAGACCGGTCAGACCTGGGCCACCTGCCTCTGCTTGTGGCGGGGTGTGGTCCCACATCTCGCAGAACCTCAGGGCTGGATGGGAGCCGGGCCCTGGTGAACAGATGGTCCTGAGCAGACACGACCGGCACGTGTCCAGCGGTGTTAGGGCCAGAGGGCAAATGTATAATCACAGCACATTCCTTTGGAGGCACGGTTTCCTGCCATAATAAGGACACCTAAAATACAGTGGCTTACCCAAGGTAGCCGTCTATTTACTTCTTATTTAACACTGCCTGTGGTAGCCAGGCAGACTGTCCGTGGCCAGCGTCACCATGCTCCACCTGCAGGGACAAGGGCCCTTGTCACAGACTCAGTGGGACAGGAAGGGGCACACACCAGCTCTGCCCCATACATCGGCCAGAACTTGGTATGGGGGCTGTGTGTTCCATCAATTTGAGACCCCACCCTGACTGGAGCAAGTCCTGGGGGTGGGGGGGGAAGCTGCCAGCAGGTGGCGCTGTGTCCCTGACCTACCCCCCCCTCCCCACCCCCACCCCAGGGCTTGAGCTTCCCCTATAGGAACATGCCACATGCCTGCCGGGCGTGCTGGCCTCATTGTCCAGGAGGGTGACTGTTGAAACCGGTCTGGTGGCTCGTGTTCACTCTTCAGTGGCTGTGCCAGGATCTGCACCCGGGCGTTCGGACTTTGGGGTCTTGCCTCTGTGTACACTGACTTGTGAGAGGTTTTGTGCAGACCCGGACAAGGATGGGACCACGTGCTGGTAAGGCACCTACCCCGGGACCACGGGCCGCCTCTCAGACTCGCACCCCCCTTGGCCACCGCTTTGTCAGCTGACCCTGCAAACAGGAAACTCATTGACCCAGACTCCCCCCTGGTTAATCGGGGATGGGACAGTGCACCGAGCACAGGCTTCTTGCAAGAGAAAACCTGAGGCCTCGTCGCCGGTAACCATCACCCCGAGGTTGTCTCGTCGCCACGTCCCCAACTTTGTCGGCTCAGGCCTCTGGCCAGGGGACAGCCTTCCCCTTGCACGGCTGCGCTCACCCAGGGCTTGGTGCAGTGGATCTGTGCGCCTTAGTCATGCTTGGTGGAGGCGCTGGCCAGGCGCTGGGGCTATGTGGGGCTTATTTCCCAGGCGCAGTGGAGAGGAGACGGAATGGAGATGAAGGAAAACAGCTCTTGCCCTGTAATGACAACAGCCTACCTGTTAGGATCCAGTTCTGGGAGAAAGTGTTCTGGAGAAGACTGGCTGAGCGATTGTGCTTTCTAAACTCTGGAATTGCTCGCAGAAACAAAGTATTTCAGAGCCAGGCGGCTGTCTAGGCATGGGAAGACCATGGTCTTTCCCCTTGCCCCCCCCCCCCCCCCCCGCCTGGTTCCCTCCGGGGACAGGACCCCCTCCATAAGCTCCAGCTTCCCTGCTCGCTTGCAAAGCGCTTGTCTGGTATTTTATTCAATGGAGCCAAAGTCATTTTGAAAGAGAGTATGTTTGCAAAGATGGAGATTCCAGCAAAATTAAGGTGAATTTTTCTATTGTGCAAACAAAATACAAGAGTGAGGCAGACATCCAGAAGGAGAGTCTAAGGAAAGCCTCGATTCCAACAGGAAGCCTGTGTGTAGCATGTAGACCTCGTCTGCATGGGCTTGAGAACGATCACAGACGCACGAGAAGTGGACCCAGTGGGAACGGCCCGTCCTCCGTCCCCCCGCTTCCAGGGCGTGCAATCCGAGCCCCTTGGTGCTGTCTCCTCCGGCCCCCGCTCCCCCTCAGACAAGCATGTAAATACACACGTGCCCTGTACAAGGTCTGGTCTCAATTTCGCTTTCTCTGTCTGTTATTTATTTTAAAAGTGGGACTGTTGGATTTAAACTTTACCCTGTAATTTAGCCTCGAGTGTGTGTACCCAGCTCTGCTTCATCCCCCCAAGAATCATGCGCACAAGGGGAAAAATGGTTCAACCCAACAACACTGACATACACTCAAAAATACCCCTCACCCTGCCTCCCACTCCAAGCTCCGGAGAAGCCCCTGCTCCTTGCCGCGGACTGCCCAACAGAAGGCGCCCTGTTTCCCGCCTCATCGGCCGCCCATGGGAGCTGACGGCGTCTCCACCTGGGACACGACTTAGCACCCGTCCGCCACACCTCTGATCCCCTATAGCTCGGAGAAGCGCGTGCCGTTGCTGTGCAACGCTGGGCCCACGGGGCCTTCTCCCCTTACCCCCAGCAGTTTCGCCGAGTGAGATGAGATACGAACATCCCTCGACACCCCGTGCTCCCCTCCAGCTTGCTCGCCTTCTCTCTACCCCATCCACCGGCCAGGGAGCTGCTTCTTCCACTGTGGCGTTTCTGGGTTGGCGTCTGTAAAAGCAGCACACGGGAAGAACATGTGTGTGATTGCTGGTCGGCAGTCATCACGCCTGCAGAGTGGGGGACGGCCAGAATCATCCTGGGGACAGGGTGGCATCCTGGGCCACGGATGTGGATTGCAGAGGGATGTCCCCAGGCCAGGGCACAGGCGAGCTCTGCTGCCGTCCCTCACTCACGCCCCCGATGGAGCCCCGTTCGTGGTCGCCCCAAAGCTTTCCCTCTGTTCTTCCTCACTTTCTAAGGCTTATCCTCTGGAGCCCGTGCCTCCCCGGCAGAGGTTTTCTATCTGGTCAGTTTGAGGCCATTCCTTACCGCTGACCCTGTTTCTTCCCGGAGACATGCTGCCTCCCACCCGGCTCCTGGCCCTGCAGTCATGGGGCTGTCTGATGTCCTGGGCCCAGACTACTCTGTCCCGGGTTGATCCCTGTTCCGTGGACCTACATCTTGCCTGTCCTAGTTGGGACCCTTATTTGGGGGGAGCATCCCACCACCAGAGGTCCCCGAGGCCCTGTGAGGTGCGCTCAGGGTGGAATTGGGGTGACACTTGCTGGCGGCGTGGGTATGGCCATCCAGTTCGCGGCTGGGACCGGTCAGGGTTGTCTCTCTGGCCCCGGGGTGGTCTCGGGGTGGTCTTGGGGCGGTCTCAGGGCGGTCTCGGGGCAGGTGCCGGGCAGAGGGCTCTCCTCATGCTCTTCTCCCCAGGTGGACCGTGTGGCTTGTCCCCTTCTCTCCCTGACCCCCGTCCTTCCGTGGCTGCCATCTGCAGATGCCACTCTCCCAGCCGACCGCTTTCTCCCACGTTCTCCTGGAGTTCCTGTGCCCCCTTGTCACGCCGGGGACCCAAGCCTTCACTTCCAGAAGCGCTTGCTGCCTGTCGCTGTGTCTGCTGTCAGTGTCACAGAGCACTCTCCTCTCCTTTCCCCGAGGGTCTTCATTTCCCTTTCCTGGGGGATTTTTTTAGTTCTCTGTGATTTCCTTCACCCCCTCTGCATTCCTTCCCTTGTGGGTGCGTCGTTTGGGTCTCTCTGGCCATGGTAAGCGTGCCCCGGGGCAGACCCTGGGCTCACGCTGAACCTCCGGTGTGAGCCCAGACATCCAGACTGGTGGCCGTGAACCCGGACTGGAGCACTTCGGCAGGGGCCCACCACGTCTCTGTGCCTTTCCTCCGTGGCTGTGCATTTGCCTGGGGACAGAGGTGGGGGACAGAGACAGGGGTCAGAGGTGGAGGTCAGTCTGCCATCCGCAGTGGGACACACACCCTGTCCCCTCCACGCCCCTGCCCGTCAACTCTCTCACGCCCTGACTGATCGTTTCTTCCCCAACATTTTCGTATGGGAACTTCCAGACAGACAGAAAAGCTGCAGGGCTTGGAGAGCGATCGTGGGAATATCTACCGGGAATCCCACGTCCACGTGCCACCACGATTGCTGGGGCACATCTCCAAGCGTCCGTGTCTCCAGCCATCAACCCGTCCCATTTTTAAAAATGTGTTTCTAATTACGGATACGGCTATGCTGCTTCTGAATACTTAATTTTCCTATTGCAGCTGTTCCCCTTCGTGGTTTCTGTAGCTCTCCCGCGTTGAGGAAGCTGGCTGGAGTGCCCATGACGCTCTCTCCCATCCCTCTGTCGGGGGGTTTCTCCTCTCCAGTGGTGGATGGCCTTCAGGGTGTCCAGTGAGACTCAGATGTCTGTCGTCACGGGAATGAAGGTGAGGGCGGCAGGTGCAGGGGGCTGGCTGGGCCTCCCTCTGTTCTCCAGCACGTAGGTCCCTTCTCCACAGGGAAAGGGTCCTGGGCTAACTCTAAGTGCGGGCCTCGCATGGGCCAGGAATGGGTGTGCGAGCATGAGAAGTGGCTCTCGGCTGGGCTCGCCCAGACTGCGGGACGGGGTGATGCAGTGGAGTCCCCGGGTCTGGGCTCCCCCTGCACCGTGTGGGTCGGCACGGGCCACGCTGCTCCGCAGGCAGGGGTGAGGCACAGAGATTGCCATGTTTGCAGGGGCGAAGATAGGGCCGGCGGCCACAGCTGCAGCTTGCACGCCCTCACTCATCTCACTGCCTCTGCAGGATCCTCTCTCAGCTTCTCCATCCCCGGCCCAGGGATGGCCCGCATGGCCCAGGCCAGCAGCTCGGAGGTGGGAGGGCAGGATGTGGGTCAGCCCATTAGTGGGTGCACCCACTCCCCCGGTGCTGTGGTCCTGATGGGACCATGCCAGTTCCCTTGCTGGCCCCCATCAGAGCAAAGTGACCATGGCAGAGTTTAAATTCATTCTCACAGGGATACCTCTGTGTCCTTTCTCGGTTTCCACATGTTCTCATTTGGACATAATATGATGGTCTCGTGCCTGTGGTGTTTACAGTTCAGTAAATTAGATGTACCTAAAATACTACTAACGACTCCAGACCTTTGCCTGCCAGGTGGAGCTGGGACTTTGTTTATGGAGCGGCTGCCCTCCGTAATTCTTTACAAACAGGAGTCTCGGCCCCAAGCTCTGAGTCCCAAGAAGCATTACCTCTCCCCGTGCCTCGGTCACACGCTGACCCAGGCACCTCTTAGTTCCATCTAGATTCGGGAGCCGTTAGCACCCAGACCCCAGGTTTTCCTGAGAGTCTGCAAGAGCTCAGGTGGCCTGTGCACTCATTCATGTGCGTTGAAGGACAACCCCTAAATGTGGAAGCTGTTTCCACCAAGCATGTGCGGGCTGCACACGCTGGAGTAAACTCTGTGTGCAAATATTTAATTTCAACACTAAGTACGTAAAACAGATAAAATGTATTGCAGGAGGACACAGCCAGTACTACCTGCAGGAGGAAGGCTGTGGGGAGGTGAAGCCCAACTCCCCTGCCCCGGAGCCCCTGCAGGCCCCGCCTCCTTGCTCTCCCCAAGATCACGGGCTGGGATCTGTGCCATCAGAGCGGAGGGTCTGTGCCCCCAGAAGGGCGCTTGCGTTCTTGGGCAGGCTCTGAACTTTGTAGAAACAGTTCCTGTGCCCAGCTCAGGGGCTCTTTGGGAACGTGGGCTGGACCAGGGTGTGGAAGGCGACCGGGTGCCCTTCACACGGTTCCAGCCTCTTGGACCCTCGGTGAGCCTCCCTGTTCACAGACGGCCTTTTCTGGGTGAACGCGGCCTCTCTCACTATTCGTCCCATTCCATTTCTCCACGTCATGCCAGAATCAGATGGTGATTTTTTCCCCATCTGTTGCCACAATCTGTTCAAACTGTCATATTCGGAGAGCACTCGGGAAACTGTGTAGCCCAGAACGGGAAATGAACGCGCTCCTGCCACACTTCCTGCGGGTTTGGTCCTCGGCGCTGCGGGGGGATGCGGTAGGGGCTTGGCCTCTCAAGCCGTGTGCAGAAGAGTTGCTCTGCCTCTGATGCCCGTGGTTAGAGACACAGAAGCGGCAGGACTGGGGCAGGGTTCAATCCTGAAACCTCAAAATAGTCTCCCCTCTAATAGAGGAATATTTCGTAAAGAAGTTTCTCATCCAAAGCCTCCCTCTCTTTTTCTAAGACAAATATTTTTTCACAGATAGAGAAAAAATTGAAGTCCCCACTCACGCCACTTTTCACAGGTTCCAGGAGCCCCACAGCTGACCCTGGACAGGCAAAATCCTGTCCCTGAGAACATTTCAAGGAGAAAGGGGCAGAGAGGGGGGCTGTCCTGGTGTTGGGCTCCTCCTCTTACGCTGTTTGCCTTCTCGCTCAGAAAGTGTTTGCAGAGCTGCCCCGCAGCTGTGCCCGTGACCTGAAGAACTGGGGTGCCACCCCGTGGCTGTTCCGGCCGCCCGAGGTACCGGGGTACCACCGGCCCAGGACAGGGGACAGTGGAGCCGGGCTGAACCAGGAAGTCCTGTGGCGAGCCCGGCGGTGACTTTCGCTTGGGTACAGCAGCAGGTGTGCTCCCTGCGGATGGATGGAAGGCAGCAGGCTTTGCTCTGGGACAGTTCTGAGAGGAGCAGCCGTCCATCCAGATGTGTTTTCCAGGCGACATGTAGGGCGGGCTTCCTCATGGCTTGGGTACCGGTCCCAGCCCCGATGGGCATTTCACTAGGACAGTAGCCCGCGGCCCCACCCGACCAGCCCTGCCAGTGAGGAGGGTCCCCAGAAGGCCCCCACGAGGGTGCTGCTCGCTTTACAACGGTCACCTTGTAGTAGCCTGCTGGTTCTGCTTTCTGAGCAGAAAACAGATTCCTCCCGTGGTCTGTAAAGAGCACACTTTCTGCGTGAACTTGCTGAGATGGTTTCCACAGTTGCTTTCTCTGGGCGCTGACCGAGTCTTGCTTGCCCGTAGTGTGTGACACTGTAGCTGGCCCGAGTGGGACCCGTAGCCGCACCCCGTTTCTATACCCGGAGGCCCAGACTGTCACTGATGCGAGTGGGTAGGGACCCTTGAGACTGAGGGCGTGAGCCGCGTGGGACTTGTCCTTCCCGGTTCTGTGCGGCACGGTTCCCTTGTCTGGGACCTTCCTCTTCCTCCCCCTTCCCCTGCACACAGACCAGAGCCTGTTGGGACTGTTCTGCCCAGGGCCAGGGAGCAGCCCTGGGCGGGGGTGGGGGAGCTGGCCTGGAGGAGCTGGTTGTAGGCGGGCAGCCTGCTCCCCTAGCGTGCCGCTGGCCCTCCACCGTGAGGAGCTCACGTCCTCTGAACATTCTCGCAGGAGGCTTTGGCAGGGTGGGGGATTCGTGTTTTTGTTTGTTCCGGTGGACAGGCCAGGCGAGCCCTCCCCTCCGGAAGCTGTTGGATGCTTCTCGGCTGGCCGGAGCACGGACACGCACATCCACACACGGCGTTGACTGCCGGGCCCCTGGCCAGGTCCGTCCGTGTTGGGGCTGAAGCCTGAGGGGCTGCTCCTGGCATTTCCCAAATGCATTGGGTCCCGGGAAATTTCACTGTTCCCCAGGAAGAACCGTGCCGGCCTGGGAAACCCTGCTGGACGGGGAGACCGGGTCTGAGATGGTTCTGTGCAGGCTTCTGATGAGGATTTGCCAGACATCCCGTGTGCAGGCTGATCCCCAGCTTGGGGAGCTCCCGGAGCGTCTGTCCCCTTCTCCTGGGCAGGGGCATCCACACACGGGGCTGCGTTGGGGGACAGGCATGTCACGGTGTTGAGTCTGCCGTCGTGCAGCTGGGCTCCTAAGTCGAGGAAGATCCTGGAGGAGCTTACAGCCTCCGTAGACGCGAAACCCTTCAGAGGCTAAAGGGCCTCCAGGGCGGACATGTAGACTCAGCGAGTGACTGTGCAGCTCCGACACCAGGGCCACACGCCCTCAGTGCTCAGAGACCTTGCAGCTGGTGGGTCCCCTGCCTGTGCCCCCTGTGGCCGCTGCTGACTCTGCCTGCCTCTGCCTGACCTTACCTCCCCTTCAAGAGAGGAGAGGGTCATTGAGGCCAGCGAGGCCTCAGTGGGACCCTGCCAGGGGTGGCTGGAAGGAACTCCTTGGATCACTTTTGTCTCAAAGGGGAAGCATGGGATGCCAAGTTCAAATGGTGGACGCCATCGGCTTTGTTGCTCACGCATTCATGGTCTTCCTTCTCTCATCTGAACAGAGTCGAGCTTTGAGCTCCAAGCACAGACCCTGCCTGAAATAGGGAAGCAGTGAAATGTCTGGGACGCTTACGGCCCAGTCCCAGACTCATGGGACACACTGTCCTTTCCTCCTCAGCAGTCCTCACTTCTGTTCTTGCCAGAAGAACCCAATTCTTCATTTACGCAGCAGGCGGCCAGCCCTCGAGCTCCCAGAGAGAGGGTTCTCATGCCCCTTTGGTCTAAACTAGACACAGCAACAATCCCCCTTTCCTTCACCACTGATTGTTCTGGTGGTGTATGGGACCCTAGGAGGCAAGAAAGAAAAAAATTTTAAAAACCCAAAAAATGTGTGGAAACCCCATAGTTCTCCCCACCCCTTTCCAGTCTGGGATGTTGGGTGTCGTGCCAGAGCTCTGGTAGCTGTTTTGTAAGCAGGAAGCCACCAGCCCGAGGGTTAAAGTAAATAGGAGGGTTAATGGAAACAGGAGGTGAGGCCATGGCACCGGCTCTGACCATTTCTTCTGTGACCCCACTAAATGCGTTACTATTAAGTACCTCTAAGACGGACATTTCTCGTATCTCAAACCACTTGTTTGGAGATATCTACAGGATTTCAGCCCGAGTAGGCATTGCTTCACACAGACATATTTATTCCTTTCCAGCCAAGCTGAACCGATGTGAGTTCCATCCCTCGTCCTATAAACACTGTCAGCAGACAGGGCAGGTGGACGGGAGCTAGGGGCATCACTGCCAGATGGAAGAGGAGGTCGGAAGCTGCCCACGGGCCCTGAGGATTGCAGAGGCCACATGCAAGCGGGAGATGATCTGGTCAGATGGCTGTGTCCTGGGGCGGGTGGTGTGGCTTTGAGACGGTGGACTCTTCCTGGGAACCCCTACCACTCCCCAGGTGGGCTCCGCGGGCCTATGGGAGGCCTGAGGCTCCCACCCAGGAGGCCACGTGGCTGTGCCAGCTCCTCTTGGGACACCTGCTCAGGGAGTCTCCACATGACAAGCTCGATTCTGAGGGCAGGCACGGGACGGACCACGTGGGGAGACGGAGGTGGAGACAGCAACAGAGAGATACAGATGGAGAGACACACAGAGACAGAGGGACAGAAGGGCAGAGAGAGATGGAGAGACAGAGACAGAGAGATAGAGCCGCACACAGACACACAGAGACACAGGGAGCACCCCCCTGTGGTGTCCACCTGGCTGTCCAGCCGTCCAGCCCAGCCAGGGCCTGACCTGTGTGTGGCAGGTCCTTCAGGGCCACACTCCACCCTCTGCAGCCTGGTCTTGGCCGCCGCGCCAAGGGCTCTTGGGCCTGGCCGCTGGGAAGTAGGAAGGCTGCTCCTGCTGACCGAGGGCCTTCGGGCCTTGTGTCTCAGGGGCTGCTGGGACTGCCGCACAGAGACATCATCTCGGGCTGTGGGAAGTGCATGGGTCTGGCTGAGCCAAGAAAACAGCCCTATCGCCCTGCCCTCCACCCTCAGCTTGCCCTCCCAGCATCTAGAAGCCTCTCTGGGGAGGGCAAGGCAGGTGAGAGAGCCAGAGGGATGTCTACCACCAACGTCAACCGAGCTCGAACCACCAACTGGACTTCTCCGGGGCCACCCACCCCGCATCCAAACCCACTGAAATTCTCAAATGGAAGCCACAGGCTTGTACCACTTTGCACGATTCTGTACCTGGCAAAGAGGTCCCTGTTGATTTCTCCTGGGCCCAGGCAGGCCCTGGGCGGGGGTGGGCATGCCAGGGGGTCTGCACGCATAGGGAAGTCCCTGGGCTCTCCCCGAAAGGCGTCTTTCATTCCAAGCTTCCGCACCCAGCAGAGGGCTCAGGCCAGACCCCCTAGGCCATCTCCCGCCTGAGGAGACCAGTCTAGAGACCAGCACAAGTGACGGACCTGGATGGGATGGACGGGATCGGGGTGTCCGGCTCCTCGCCATTGCCCCCACCCCCAGTCCAGCAGGCAGAGGCTCGCAGGTGGCTTTAGTCCCAGGAGGTGAAGGCCGTGCCCCTGCCTCTTCTGTTCACACACGTCTACCTGGCTGTCTGCACACCTTAGGTACAGGAGCGAGCCCTGGAGAAGCATATGTTAGGACTCAGCACCCGTGCCCCTAAAATTACCACCCAAGCTTGCTGCTTCAGTTTATTTTAAAACCTAGAACATTTTAGTAAGAACTGTATCTATTTAGAGTGTCGGGCACAGCAATGGGAGACACAGGTGCCAGGACCTGATGGCCGGAGGCAGCTCCGGACCCGCCTCCTCCCCGCCGGTTCCCGTGTGCGTGCGTGGTGAGTGCTCGGTGCGGGGCTGCGGCGGTCCTGTGCCGCGCAGGTCCTCCCGCGTGACTGTGCTGTGTGCACTGCGACCCACCCGCCCCCAGCCCCCTGGTCTCCTGTGCTCGCTCCTGCCTGTCCAGACGCCCCCCGTGCAGGGACATCACGGGGGAGGAGGCCAGGATCTCCGAAGTCAGAGTGTGGCGAGCCTGTGTTGGCCACCCACTCTACTGTGGTTGGAACCCGGGCTTGTAGGGACCCTCGGCGGGAAGCTGGGGACCGAGGACGGAAGGGCCGCGGGAAAGGGACACGGAGAAGGCAGGGATGCAGGCGCCCTGTGGGGCGGGGCGCGGTGCAGGCTGGAAACCCACGCCTGCGGCCAGGTCTGCGCGGAGCGGACGGGTGGGCGAGGTGTTTCCACCATCTGTGTGATGGGGGCTGCCTTCCCAGCGGGAGGGAACACTGACGGGAGCGGGGGCCCTTAAACGTGCGCCTGGGGAGGGCC
Organism: Mellivora capensis; assembly: GCA_004024625.1. Classification (NCBI taxonomy): domain Eukaryota; kingdom Metazoa; phylum Chordata; class Mammalia; order Carnivora; family Mustelidae; genus Mellivora; species Mellivora capensis. Next base: position 45,011 of record PISX010001750.1, read on the forward strand.
AGCTCCAGGCCCTGAAACTGCAGACACGGTGATTATGCCGAGTGATTCACGCCGACAGCCTTGTCTTCCGCGGGTGTTGCCTTTGCTCACGCTCCCAGCGATGACTTCGTACGTGTCCCCTCTGACGATCCCCGGCTGTTCGCCGATGCGGTCTCTGCCGAAGGTTCACCGGTTCTTCCGTTTCTCCACTTTCCTGGGTCCGTGCAGCCAGGAGACCAGAGGCCGAGGCGTGGGGCAGGGACGGGCCTAGAGCAGGGGGCAGGGCGGCGGGGACTGTACCAGCCCCGGGCTGGCGGCCCCACAGCCTCCGAGGCAGCCACCATCCGGCCAGCACTGCCCGGTCTCACTCAGGCGTGAGAGCCTCCCACAAAATTCCCAAACGTGTCCCTATGGAGGCGCCACATCAACTTCATGTGAATTTTTATTTATTTTTTATTTTTTTAAAATTTATTTATTTGTCAGAGAGGGTGAGAGAGAGAGCGAGCACAGGCAGACAGAGAGGCAGGCAGAGGCAGAGGGAGAAGCAGGCTCCCTGCTGAGCAAGGAGCCCGACGTGGGACTCGATCCCAGGACGCTGGGATCATGACCTGAGCCGAAGGCAGTCGCTTTACCAACTGAGCCACTCAGGCGTCCCAACTTCATGTGAATTTTTACCCAAGAATCATCTCGTCCCCCATTTAGACCATTTCCCACCCCACTCCCCCCGCCCCCAGGGAGAAAGTTAAGGGAAAACAAGACCTTCATGTGCGTTTACCCTAGAAAATTTTCCCTTCTTCCTCCCTGGGAGGTGGGGCCCAGGGTCTGTCCCTGCTGCTGAGCTGAGTCTCCCCATGAGCACGGCCTCCTCTCTTCCTTCCACCAGCAGCGCCCTGCAGTCGGGACTCAGCGGGACAGCACCTGGCTCCAGGGGCCCCAGACAGACCAGGTTTGGCCCCTTGATGGTGACAGCACCGAAAGGCAGAGACAGGTGGAGGTGGGATTAGAAAGTAATTTATTGCAACGAGGACGACCCAGGGAAGACAGCGGGCCCACATCTCCAAGACCCCATCCCACTGCCAGAAAGGCAGGAAAATGTGGGGAGGGGTCGGTGGGTCGGTGGGTGCTCGGCGTGGGGCAGGGCAGCTCAGGCTGATGGTGGACGGGGTCTTGCTGGCTCAGCGCAGTCCCTGCTGCTTGAGGGCGAAGTTCGGTTCCCAGCAGGGGATGCTTTGCCTGCGAGGCCTTTTGCTTGAGTTCGTGGTGCGCCCAAATGAAAAATTAATTAGAAAGTGCAGACCGAGGTCAGAAGGGAGGCAGTGAAGCCCTTCAGAAGCCATTCTGGGCATCTTCACGGTCGAGACTCCACCCTTTTGGGAAGCAATTTGGCCGCGGGTGTACCTCAACGGCGCGGGTGCGGGCCCGTGGCTGAGCCCGCCTTGGATCGTCCCTGCAAACACATGCGGGGCTGCAAGGGCCCCCATGGAGCATGTGCATCTCTCTGTGCGCCCCGGGGACGGGGAGGTGACGGAGGGCATCTCCGTGTGACCAGCAGGGACAAGAATGCGCCGTGGCACCACTCCCTGGGGCCATGTGTGGCTTTCAAAGAGAAGGTAGTGCATAAGCCCAGACACGGGAAGATGCAGCGATACGGACACATTACAACATGGCGGGCGACCGGTTGGCTGGAAACGGGGCACGTCCCCTCTCTCACTGTGTCCGTGGGCGACAGTCTGAGTGTGGCGGGCCAGGTGCCCCGAGGTGAAGTGGGGGCTGGGGCTGCAGTCACATTCGAGCCGCCCCGCCTGCCTCCTCACTCAGGCCCGCAGGCCGCTGGGTTCCCGCACCTGTCAGCCCGAGGCGTCCTCCCCGTGGCCACAAGCGGGGACGGGTCTGCCCGAGACACTGTCGCATGCTTATGGGACATAATCACACACATGGTGTCGCCCCTGCCACGTTCCCATGAATCTCAGGACTCACCTTGAAGTCTGTCTGCCACAATGCCCTGGCAGATGTTCTAATTTTAAAAAGCGAGAGAGTAGGAACATGGCCGAGATGGATCACAGACCACGAAGACAGCGTCCAGTCATGCTAATGTGGGCAGGGCTCCAGGCTGCTTCCAGCCTCAGCACTTGGGTTGGGAGTGGGGGCATCAAGCATCACTTCAGGTCCATAGGGTCAAGAGGCGGATGTGACCTCTTCCTGTCTCTGTCCCCACCGTCCCCTGATTTGGGAGCCAGCAGGGCATAGGTCTCGGGCCCATAGACCCTGCGTGGAGGAGATCCATGGACAATGGCCCTCACGCCCCACCTCGCTTAGCTGGGCAGATTTTAGGATTTCTTTAAGATGACAGCTGGCATTAGCTTACATGATATGCGTGGCTTTGTACAGTCCTCTGAAGCGTGCGTGGGTATGGATGTAGATGACAATCTGGACTGTCCTTTCTCACCATCAGGTGCCACAATGCCTCAGCTCCTTCCTCCTGCCCAATGCAGTGCTCCAAGACTTAGTCATACACAGTAAACGTGCATGATCTCTCGTGGTGTCCAGGGGTCAGCAACGTGGGAGCAGCTGGCTGGGGGTCTGGGTTGTGGTCTCATCTGAAGGTATGAGTGGTGGCTCCCTCACACACTGGGCTGTTGGCTTCTCTCCATATGAGGCCCTCCACGGGGCGGGGTGGCTTCTGCCGGGTGTGGTGGCAGGACTCCCCCAGAGAGCCTTGTCACTCACAGTCAGGTCTACAACATCCTGTTGTGACACGGGTCAGTGCTGCTCGGTGTGGGAGGGACCGCACAGAGCACAAGGACCAGATGGAGGGGAGGCTAGTGCTATGGGGGGAGTCCCGTGATGAGATCCTTGTTGGAGGGCATGGAAGCCTGAGTTTAAACCAAATGAGCCAGCCAACGTGGTAAGTGGAAAGGTAAGCAGCCCAGACGACAGCAGAGGCACAGCGGGACCACAATGGGGCCAGTGCAGGGGACAGCTCCATAGCGAGTGCCAGGGGACATGCCAGGGGCACAGCAGACTCAGGGAGGCTCAGCGAGGGTCAGAGATGGCTCTGCAGGAGCAGAAGTGGGGACATAGGCAGCCGCACACGCATGGGCCCTCAGCCCACGGAGCCACTAGGAACCGACATTCCCTGTCCTCATGGGAGCTGGAGCCGATTCAGGGCCTGTCTGCAGCGAGAATGCACAGGGCTCAGGCAGCCCGCCAGGTGGCAAAGAGGCCCCAACAGCATGACCCACGGAGCATGCCACCCGGTCCCCTGAGACTGCTGCCTGATGCATGCCTCTCTCCACAGGGGACAGCTCCCACAGGGTACTCTCCACTCCCATCATCACTGGTTATCTAGAGAGTAAAAGCCTCACCCCATGTGTGCCCACCCTTAGGCAGTGCCTGGTCGTGCAACATCAGGGACGGCACGCCTGTCCACCAGCTTTCACCCATGTCCCTTTTGGCCAGGTCATTGGGTGGATCTCAGGAAGCCCTCCACCTTGCAGACCCCAAGGCCTGCCACCCACTCCAGGATCCCTCACCCTGAGACACTGTCCTGACCCCTCCATCCCGGCATGTGTGCCCTGGAGGAAGCTGCAGCAGGGGCTGTGTATCCTGGGCTCAGCTGGCACCTGCCCTCCCCCTGCTGTGCTCACCAGTCCTTCCCACCCTCGCCTGGAACACGTGGACGACCTTGGAGCGCTGGACCGCAGCCCGGCCGGAAGTTGAGTGTCCACTTCTGATGATGGGTGGGGATGTGCGGGGTGCCCCTCTGCGTGTCAGTACCAACTGCCCGCTCTAAACAGGGAGTGCCCGTGGCTCAGGCCCGCCAGCAACCGCACGGGCATCCTGGCCCGTGGGCGGCTCCTTGCTTTAAATGTGACAGAGTCGCCAGATACGGCAGATAGAAGTCGTGTCTCACGCTGTGTCTGCGGTACGCTTACACTAGCGAGACTCGTTGTGTGTCTGAGATCGGACTTCAAAAGAGCCATCTGTGTGTAACCTGACTGCCCTAATCACCAGAGCTTTGAATCCGGGCTCTGTGATCTGACGCCCCAAGACTCAGTTTTGCCACCTTTGAGATGGACAGGACAACCCCCACCTCTCTGGGCGGTCACGGGGATAGCATGGGGGCTGCCTGAGAAGCCCCCGGCTGAGTCTGGACTCCTGGCACGAGCCTGCCACCGATCTCAGTGTCCAGGAGAAGAACTGAGGTGGCCCAGGATGGCTTGTTGCAGTGCTGGTGACCAAGGTGGCCACTTAAACTGGAATTCCCAACTAGGGACTTCTGCTTGCCACACAAGACCTCCGTGGGCATGGGATGTCCGTGTCATCCTCACCACCATGGGCTGTGGGCGTGGACAGGCCAGGGAGGGAGGCTGAGCAGAGCTGGGGTCCCACAAGAGCCGCTCTGTCACCCCCCCCCCCCCGGGGCCCTGTCCCTCTGGACCCTGCGGGTGGGTGTGGGGGGGTCACCTTCATGTTAGTCTCACGATGCTCCATGACCAGCAGCCGCTGACGGCGGTGCTGAATCCTTAGACAGCCGACCACTGCCAGGCACTCTCTGAGCTCACGACGCCAGGGATCCTGTGTCACCGGCATCCTGGGGCGGCCCGGCCAGGGAACTCGCCCCCAGTGCCATGGCTGGCAGGTGGCCTCCCCATGCCCTGCAAGCCTGTGTGGTCAGCATGAGGCACCTCTGCTCTCTGGGAGATGCTGCCTTTCTATCGGGAGATCCCAGAAGCCTGGCTTTTCTGGAGCCTTCCAGTTGCTATGGTGACCGGTCAGCCAGGGATGAGCCCTCAGATGGCTGACAAGATGTCACAGGCATGACAAGCTCAAGGCTGGTCCCACTTCAGGGGGCGTGTGTGGCTTGGTGCCTGGAGGGCGGGGGTGGGGAAGATCGCGGCCCAGCACCAGCCCCACATCAGGTGGTACCTCCGGGCCACAGGCTGGGGCTCCTGGGACCCATAGCAGGCCCTGCAGGGGCAGCTTGGTGCAGTCAAAACCCACGCAGTGGACCAGGGGAGGAGACTGGGGCAGAGAGGGCAGAGCCAGGCCCTTGACCTGCTTTCCTCTGGGATTCCTGACTGCCCAGCTCAGCCAGGACTCAGTCCTTCAGGAGCTGGAGGACCCGCTTTCTGCTGGCTCCCGCCTCCCTCCTCCCTCCTCACGGGGCCGCAGCGGCCCTGCTCTTCTTTGTGGCTCCTGGAACTCAGCCTCCCTGCTTTGACTTACTGCCATTGGGGGATTAGTAATGTTTATCTCGATGGTTTTATTGATCAGTTGGAAGATAAGATGCTTGTTGAGACTCGAGCCCGGTCACCTCTGACCCGCATGCGCGCGTGGGTGCCAGACCCTCAGAGGTCACCACCACGAGCACTTGTGCCTGAGGGGAGCGAGCGCCCGGCCCCGGGAGGGAGGCCCGTGCCCCAGAGACCCCAAGGGGCGTGAGGCCCGAGTCCCCTGAGAAGCTGACCTCCCACGTGAGGTGGCTTCGGTTAGGATGGGGTGACTGGCAGGGGCCCGGGGAGCGGCAAGCTGAAGGACCCCCAGGGCCTTAGCATTCAAACTGTCTGGGGATGCTTCCCGCTGACCGGCTGATGGGTCTTTCGGGAAGTTCTCCCGAAGAATAAAGCTGTTTGCCTGGGTCACGGTGTCCTGGAGTAGGATGGGAGGGAAGCAAAGCCCCCCCCCCCCCCCCCCCCCCCCCCCCCCCCCCCCCCCCCCCCCCCGCTCAGGTAGACGCTGAGCCCTCCGTGTGTGTGCGCGCGTGTGTGCAAGTGTGTGCAATTGTGTACGTGTGTAGGGGGTCTCCCAGGACCCACATGGGTAGACGTTCACGATGTAACTTGGCACGTGCTTGCGTAATGTTGCGTGGGTTGTGATGTCTGACGGAACGACAGCACCAAAAACAACACCGGAGACTGACACCGCCCCGCTCCTCACGGCGCACTCCTCAGACATCTCCAGGGCTGCGTTCTGACAAGCTCTGTCTCCACTGGGCCCTCAGGGTCCTTGGGCCCCCAGCACCCACTCCTGCGTCAGGCCAGGAGTCCCCCCAACCAGTGCCAGCCGTGTCCCTCCTCCGGGAAGCCTCCGGCTCCCTCACCTCCGCGGTCACGGGGAGCTCGTCAGCAGCGCTCAGGCCCACGGGCATCTGCTGAGGGTCCTGGGTGCTGCGGAGGGGGCGCGGGCTGCACACTGTCACTCACGCCGTGGGAGCCACGTGCCTGGGACGAGCACACGGGTGTGTAGGGCTCTGTGTGCATCTGTGTGCGGGACCCCGGGTGTGTCTGTAGTTTCACTGGAGTTGGCCGTAGAAATAAGTTCAGAACACTGGATAGGAATAGTGAAAGTTTCAATTTTCTCTTTGGATGAAAAGTGACGATCTCCATGCTCTCCGACAGGCACAGCTGTCATGGATTTCACAACGACCAGAGCTTTGACACATTGTTGACAGTCGCTACATTTCTAACTAGCACATTTGTGTTCCTGGGGAGTGGGGTCCGCGTCATGGCCATGCTCGTCTGGGGCTTTGGGGAGGTGCAGGGGTGGGGAAAGAGGAGCTCTGGGTGCCCCGTGGTGGCCGGGGGAGGGGTGCAGGGCTGCAGGCTGTGAGCCCCGGGGGACACCCATGCCCACTGCCCCAGGGAGCCCCACATGGCCCCGGGGGTCAGAGGAGATGCCCGTCGCCCCTCCACACAGCAGGAAGGAAGCTATGACCATGACCGCCAGGACATCACCAAATGCTGGACCTCCAAGAGCCACAGGCAGATGCAGGCTTCTGCGGTCTGAGATCCAAGGCAGTGGGGAGAATCTGGAGTGGGGAAAAGGCTAGCTCCTTGGCGTCACGTCCCCACGGCGGGAGCACTGCGGCCTGCGATCCAGCATTTCCGAGCTCTGACCTGCCTCATGGCTGCAGGCTGTGCGGGCTTCCGGAAAGCCCATGGAGCCTCTGCAGGAACCGTCCGCCGGCCTTCTCCGTGGGGCAGCTGAGGCCTTGAGTGCAGGGTTCAGTTCTGGCCAGAGGATGACTCTGCCCTGTGTGCTCATCAGGGGCGGTGACCCACTGTCTGAGGTCAGAGTGGGTAGTCGGGTCCCCCGCAGGGAAGAAGCTGTGGAAGAGAGAGGTCCCAGCTTGGGGGTGGCAATGAGCTAGAAGCCAGATGTGCCTCTTGCTTCCTGTCCTCAGAGCCAAAGAAAGGGCCGGGCCCTTTGCTTGGGAGCAGACACGGCTTGTGGCCAGGTCTGGAAAGATCCCGGGCTCCGGGCCACTTCCTCTTTATGCTAGTGCTCCCCGTGCTGGGGCCAAGCGGGGGATCCCAGCCCTTCCAAGGCACGTGCTCGTCTCTGTGCCCTCGAGTAATTTCTGATGCACATTTTTAGCTGGGCCCTAGAGCTGCAGTGGGTTGTGCTTGAGACAAAATCGAGTCAAACCCCGAGGCTGGGGGTGCCCACACGGACAGCGCATTGTCCCCTCGGACCCTAAATTCCACGGTTAATGGAATATTGCTGTGACGGGGGTGGGTGGGGCCACCTGGAACAAGAGGGGCCTTTCTTGTTAAATTCAGCCAACAGGGAGCCCTGAGACACCTGAGGCCTTGAGCAAGTAGCGGCAGTAGCCCGGGAGGCCAGACACCTTGCCCACGACAGACTGCCCGGCACTGCTGGACGTGTGGTTTCTGCTGCTGTCTTGCTCCTCTGGGCAAGGACCTTCTCTTTCTTAGACACAGAGCTCCAGAAAGCGGAGCTCCTATGGTCCCTCCTCACCCCCAGGAGCCAACGCCTCTGAACAGAGTAGATGCAGAGAGATGGTGCCCTTGACATTGACCCGTTGAGTGCCTTATAGTCTTTTTTTTTTTTTTTTAATTAGTTTATTTTTACCAAGGTGAGAGATGCATGAGGTTTTAAAAGCCTGAGGCCTGGCAGGAGAACCAGCAGACTCTCACCCCATTCCTCTGGCTTCCAGTCTGAGAATGTGGCCCTTGGTGGGAGAGCGTGGCTGCAGAGCTCTGCAGAGCCCCCCGCCCCGCCCCTGGCTCCTGTCACTCAGCATCGTGGTGTGCCGGTCACCCAGGCTGGGGTGGGAAGAGGCGGGCCTGTTCTGGCCGCCTGGCACGTCACCATGTGGACATAGCCCGGGCACAACATACTTCGTGAAGACCGAGGTGCCTCACCCATTTCTCTGTTGGGATGTCTTCTCTTATTGACTTGTCACAGTTCTTTACATATTGGGATACAAATCCTTTATTGGTCTTGTGCAGGTGTATCCCTGTCTGACCTTTGTGGTCATTGTAGGGGCATCCTGGGATCACAGATGGTCCCACCATGTTCCCCTGGAAGTCTGTCCTAACCCTCTGAGACCTAGAAACCAGGCTTCAGGCCCCCAAACCTGAGACAGGAAGCGAGAGGCTGCTCCTTTCTTTCTTTCTTTCTTTTTTTTTTTTTTTAAGATTTTATTTATTTACTTGAGAGAGAAAGACAGTGAGAGAGAGCATGAGAGGTGAGAAGGTCAGAGAGAGAAGGAGACTCCCCGTGGAGCTGGGAGCCCGATGTGGGACTCGATCCCGGGACTCCAGGATCCGGACCTGAGCCGAAGACAGTTGCTTAACCAACTGAGCCACCCAGGTGCCCCCTTTCTTTCTTTTTTTAAAGATAGAGTTGTCCTTCTTCCTGGGTGCAGGGCTTCTTTGCCATCTCTGGCAATGCGGGGGTGGTGGGGTGGGGTGGGGCGGCTGCTGCCTTTGCTCTGGGAATCCCCCTGCCCGGACAGCGTGCTGCCCACTTCCTACACCCCCCTCCTCCTGGGGAGGTTAGTGCGAGCAGAGAGTTCCGGAATGCCTTTACTGTGACAACGTGGGGGACAACACTGGGACGATTATTCCCGTTCTTGAAACAGATGGTGAGTTTCCAAGGATCACTGATGCGTTGCTTCATTTTTTAAGTGTATGTAACCCGTGTGCTTCTGCTCTTGGTGCCCGACCCCGACTTCTCACGACTCACCTGAGTTCTGCCGCTGCATGCGGTGGGCCGCTGGGGCTCCTGTCCAGCATCACGGGGACGTCCCCGCAGGCAGGTGCGCCCTGGAAGGGCAGAGGCGCCTGCAAACGTGGGGCAAGCCCGCCTCTCACGCGTGGAGGACAATTCTGGGCGTCCTCTGGGGCCTGAGCCCCCTCACCCACACGGTGACTTGCCCACGAACGCGCCTTCTTTTTCCTCCTCATCTCCCCACTCCTCACCTGTGCTTCCTGGAATCGTCTTTCCAAAACACTCCTGCTTGTGGAGGAACCCAGACCAAGACAGCCGCTTCGCTCCGGGGAGGACCCAGGCAGCTCCCAAAGTGTGTATAACATGCGGTCATAGTCATGAGGCCGTAAGGGGAGAACCCCGGTGTCCTTTCTTCACACGCCTGGCCATGGCCTCTCCAGCGTCTGTGACAACGGTGTGCACGCGCGTGTGTGGCTGTGTGCGACGGTGACCGTGTGGTTAGCTGGGGACTGACGGCGCGACTGGCTGAGTCACACGTGTGTGGGCCCAGCTCCTTTGATGACGGGGACAAATGGACACAGATGTCGTCCTGTTAGGGTCCGTGATCAAAGGAACAAGACTGATGCAAAGCGAAAGTCAAGCAAAGCTTTATTTCGCGCCAAGCACCGAAAATCAAACTGACCAGTCGGGCCGCCTCGTAGGAAGAGGCGATGACGACGACCCGACAAGGCCGCTCCCAAGAAGGCGGAGGGGCCCCGGGCGCTGCCCCGCCACTCTAGGGGCTCCGCCGCCTCCTCCTCTCCCCTCCCCCAGCCGCACAGACCAACCTTTACGGAGCTGGTTGGGCCCCGCCCACACACGGGGGCCAATGGGATTTCACACAGCGCAGTAAATATATGCGCGGCCCCCTGATTGGGCGTCTCCCTCCGGCCTGGCCCGCCCCGTATCCCGGTCTGCAAGTAGGTCCCTCGGGCTAACCCCGCCCTCCTGCCGGCCTCAGTCCTGAGTTACCGGGCTTCGGGCACTGTGCCCGGGTGCTGGTGGGGCGCGGAAGGAGGCCAGAGAGGATGGAGACAGCAGTCAGACCTGGAATAGAAGGTCGGGGAAAAGCCCCCAGGTGTGTGGATTGCCGCTCGGGTGGACACTGAGCGTGCCCAGGTTTGTAATCCCGACGGGTGTGGGAGGGCTTCCCCCGCTGCTTACAATGCTCAAGGCCGACCGACGCGGTCCTCCGCGAGCTGGAGCTTGCAGTCCGTTTCAAGTCGTGGGGACACGTGCTTTTTCTTAGAACACCTTTGATGCACCAGCCGGACAGTGTGAGTGTTTAGGGCGCGGGTTCTCCAAGGCCCGTGTCGGGACCCGCAGCCTCAGCATCGCCTGCGAGCACTGGGAGTGCAAAGTCTTTGCCCCAGACGCGCG
>PISX010001750.1:55490-182689 GCA_004024625.1 Mellivora capensis
GCCTGTGGTCCTGTTAGCCCTCATGGCATTTGTCCTCCTGCTGTAGTGCACAGGATGGAGAACATACCCCACCTCGCTCGCCCCCTGACTCTGCCCTGGGGGCCGGGGGGAGGCAGGGATCAGACACCTTCCGGCCTCCGTCCCTCCCCACCTCCCTCACCCCGTTCTGAGCATGGCGAGTCCTTATTTGGCCTCAGCGCCTTGTGGGGACCGCGAGCACTCCGGAAAGTTGGTGGCGTGCTGTGTGCGCGGTTGTGCGGCTGTGCTCCGAGTGCGTGCATGCGTGCAGCATGTGGGCACGTGTGTGAGGAACGTGATGTGGTGTGTACACAGGCTTGCGTCTGGTGTGTGTTTTAAACCCGGTGTCCTTGCAGAGGTGCCACTGGGTGGACTGGTGCGAGGGAAGACCCAGTACGGTAGAGGACACAGCGGTTTTGGGGGCCATGATTCTGTGACTGTGGCCCACGCCCTGAGGACGCCCTACAGAGTGACACGGTCCCCAGGGGAATGGTATGTGCCCCAGGCAGATGTGCTTCTGTCCTCAGTCGGGGGCCGGGGTGGGTGCCGGGCGGGACGTCCGTCTGCACCCGCGGTGTCCCTGAGACCTGAACGTGGCCTGTGAAGCAGGGGAGGGAGACTGACGGCCAGTCCGGGGCCAGGGCTGGGTAGATCTGGGAATACGAGGAGGTGCTCTTTCTTTCCTGCCTGTCTGAGAGGGGATGGTGCCTTCTCCTGCCAGCTCTGATTGGTTCTCAGGCCCTGTCTTCCTTGAGGCCGTGTGAACCGTCCTGCTGCTCTGCATGCAGGTTCACAGTCTCGCTGTTCCCTCTTGTCCCGGAGCGCTGCAGACTCGGCTGGAGTGGGGAGGCCCATAACCACGGCAAACCGTGCCCTCCGGGAGGTGCTGCAGCTTCACGAGCGGGTCCCTGCAGGCTGGCAGGACACAGCCCTAACCCCAGGCCAGGATCTCTGGAAGAGCATGGGCACCCCTGCCAGCCTCCTTGGAGCCCAGGAACACGGGCTGCCCCGCTGTGTTTGTGCAGGAGACACTGGGCCTGTTAACACTTTCCTTATTGATTCTCACACTTAAACATTAGAGAAACGAACCCTCTGCCATATTTGTGGCAAAATTCCATTTTTGGCTCGCCCTCTGTCCTCTGAGTGGCTTTGGTGTGCTTTGCCGCCTGTTAGCGCCCGCCAACGGCCAGCCTCGCTTTCCCTGCACTGCCTTTCCCTTGCTCTTGTCCTCACATGGCCTTTCCCCACCTGGAAACCGGTTATCACCGCCTCCAACCGTCTCAAGCTTCAGCCAACAGAAAACTAGGTTTGTTTCTGTGAGTGCATCTCAAGTCAGAGCTTACACCTGTCTCCTTCCCCAGACCACGTGGCCGACAGCTCCGGATTACTTGTGGAACAAGCCATTCTTCATTCATCCCTTTACTGTCTCTTTTCCCCCCAAATTCAGCTTTCTTGAGGCATAACATATACTGCACAGTTCACCCGTGTCGAGCATGACATTTGGTGCATTTTGGTAAGTTTGTGGAGTTAGGCAACGCTCATCATGAACCTCCCTGTGTCCTCACTGCCCCGCACCCCCAGGCCACCATGCTCTCGGTGTGAGCCGGTCCTCCTTCCTGGGCATTTCACACCGGCACAGTCACACTCTCCGCGGCCCTCCGCTCCTGGCCTCTTTCACGGAGCACAACATTTTTAAGGTTTATCTGCATGGTAGCAATCTGTTCCTTTCAAACGTGGCGTAATACCCCCCTGGACAGATAACCCCGATTTCTCTCTTCATCACCTGGCAGGCAGGTGGGTCCGTTCTGCCTTCTGCCCGAGCGCGCTGCCGTGAATGGTCACGTGCAAACCTTCCTGCGGTCAGATCTTTTTATATCTCTGGGGCCCGTTCCCAGGGGTGAAATTCCTGGGTGGAATGGTGAGTTTATGTTTAACTTCTCAAGGGAACTGCCAAACCGTGTTCCACACATCAGTGCCTTTGGTCTTCCTCCCTCGGTGCGTGGGGTCCTCCCCGGCACTTACCGCTGTGTGCCTTTTGAAAAACGTTGGCTCCTGTTCCTTCTTTATATTCCCTGTTGGCATATACATGCATCTACTTCAGGTTATGATGGGGGGGGGGCTCTGCATCTTCAAATCCCCCTTAGCAGGGAGACGCCCGGCCCCCTCCCCGCTCTACGTGCTCTTGTCTCGGCCACGGTGCCTCTCGCGGGAGGTTATTTCCCTTAAAAGATAAAGACATAGTGAGTATTTCTTTTTCATCCCTTGCCTGATGCCTAAAAACGTAATTTGAATTCAGAGCCAAGTGCATTGTGACTCTGACCCTTGAGCGAGCTTCTGTGGGTGTTGGAGAGGTTAGAACTATCCACGTCCTTGAGACCCCGGAGGGGCAAAGCTACAGCCTCCTTTTGGACATGGGGGCCGGAGCAAGACATTTGTCCCTGTTAATCATTTCAGTGCTTTGTTCTGTGACCTTTAGCCCAGCTTTGGAGCTGCCTGTGAGGACATAGCCCTCCCAAACAGCCCCTGGGAGCCTGGTGTGGTTGTGGAGATGCGGGGCGCCCTGTCCACTGGCTGCGCCGGCCACACCCAGCTCACACGTCTCCTCGGGGCTCACAGTGTCCTTGAAAACACTGTTTTCCCTCGGAGGAACGTCTTGTTCCCCGCAATCTCCCCCTTCCACAGACCATGTGCCACCTGACTTCAAGAGTCAGGCACAAGGGCAGAGAGCACCCCGCTCGGGTGAGTGTCCCCCGGGTCACCGCCGCTCGCCAAGACACATGGGCATCTCTCGCACGGCAGGCTTGCGAGTGCAGGGTGGAGCGGTCATGAGCTTGGTGAACTTCGTAAGCCGCTCCGTAGTCCTGCAAAGTCCTTGTGAAGACCAGGCGGGGGACCTCAGTTGGGAGAGAGGTGCTGAACTCGGGGTGTGCCACCTGCGTGGCCCATGCAGGAAGCCCGGGGGAGTGTACAGAGCAGGGTGGCCCCTTCTCTTTCCAGAACTTCCCAAAGCTTTACCGACAACCAAGAACCTTTTCTTCTTTTAAAAATACAGCTTTCATGTCATCAGCTTCTACTTATAACAATAAACCACTCCATCCCTGGTTGAAGGATTTTTTTTTTAAAGATTTTATTTATTTATTTGACAGACAAAGATCACAAGTAGGCAGAGAGGCAGGCAGAGAGAGAGGAGGAAGCAGGCTCCCTGCTGAGCAGAGAGCCCGATGTGGGGCTCGATCCCAGGACCCTGGGATCATGACCTGAGCCGAAGGCAGAGGCTTTAACCCACTGAGCCACCAGGCGCCCCTGGTTGAGGGATTTTTAAAAGTTAAGTATCGTACTGTTGACCCTTGAGCCATGTGGGTTTAAACTGCACGGGTCCGTTCGTACACGGAATTGTCTGGAGACGTGCAGGACGTGCTGCAAACGTGTTTTCTCCTCTGAGTCTCCTAATGCCACTCTCTTTCCGCCAGCTCACTCGTAAGAGCGCCGTGTGTGATACACAGGCAAACTAGGTGTTCATCGATGGTTTCTGCTCATCCGTGAAGCCTCTGGTCCACAGGAAGCTTCTCTAGTTGAGTTCTGTGGAGGCCAAGAGTGGATTTTTGACCACGTGGGGGCAGTTCCCCAGGCCCTGGGTGGCTCAGTATTTTCCCGTTTTTCTCTGGCACAGTGTGAGACGCCTTCAGAACAGTTCAGAAAATGCATCGCTCCTTGTAAGTCAGCCCCCAGTGCAAACATCTCCAGCGTGGGAAGCTGCACGTGGCCAGCCTCTGGGCCCCCTCCCGTGCCCCTGCTCACCCTCGGCTCCTGTCACCCTGTCAGCGGTCACCGTCTCAGCACCATCTGCAAACACCATCCCTTCCTGCTGCCCGTTTTTGCTTTCCCTGTGGTCCCTACTGATGTCCGGAAGTTCTTAATTTCTCAGTATTTTCTTGGGGGGTTGCTGCTGCATATGTTTAAGAAGTCCCTGTCAACCTGAGGTCTTGAAGGCCACCTGTGTGACTTCTAAGAGCTCCACGGCTTGGCCCCTTATGGGTAGGCTCTTGGCCACTGGCATCGTGCGATGCAGAGACCCTGCTGGGACTGGGTCCGGCCGCCCCCGGGATGGCCCCCCTCCCCGCCGACGAAGACGGGCGTCCGTCTGAGCTCTCTGGGTTGTGCTAATGTCTCCCGGGCTTCTTCGTTCCTGTGACTTCCTCATACATCCTGGCCTCCCGTAGAACAGGTTCTTCCACTGCCCTGAGGTCGTGGCCACTCTGCTTCCCCGGATTGTAGAATCGGCTTGCCGAGCCCCGCACACGTGCAGGGAAACGGGGGTGGACTCACACCGCATTCACAGATCGTGAGAATGGACATCTTTACGGTATTGAAAGTTTCAGTCCACAAAAGGGGTCTATCCTTCCACGTACTTAGGATGTCTTCAAATCCTTAATGTTGATTCTTGGCCCTGGGGCTGTGCACACTGGCATTTCCCCGGGGGGCTGCGTGCTGCCCTAGAGGCCCCCCCACCCTGCCCCGGTCGTGGGAAGCCCCTGCCCCACCCTGATATGAGCATGAATCCTGACAGTGCAGCTGGAGGACGGGGGCAAATGCCTCCCCAGGCCTCAGTTTCCCCATCTGCAACTTCTCCAGAATGTCAGTGCGGGATAGGTGTCGAGGGGCCTATGATGTGGGTGCTTTGGGTTCCAGGTGAGAAATCTGGCCTGTGGTCAGTGTGACCCCCTGAAGTGGCACAGGGAATGCAAGTGACTTGTCGTAGAGGCAGAGAGGAGGGAGGTCATCTCAACACATTTCCACGGACATGTTTACGGCCCGATTCCATCAGAGGCTGACTCAGTGCGAGAGACAGAATGCAGACATGTTAAGCGTTTAGAGAAAACTCTCCAAGTGGGACAGCTGGCCTTGGATGGCCATCCCTGTGCCAGAGAGGGGTGGGGTCCCCCCGTGTCAGGTGGTCTTCTGAGCCCAGGATGGACCCCGAGCCCCCGGGGAAGATGGCTGCACCGCGCCTGGCCTTCTCACAAAACCAGGAGTGGGTTAGAGACACGGCAGGGCGGACAAGGACAGAAACGGCCAAGGGAAGAGGTGCAGGAGCACGAGGTGCTGTTTCAAGAGCCCAGGAAGAGGCAAAAACGAGGCAAGTACGTGCCCTTGAAACAGAGACCCGAGTCTGCCCCTGAGTCCCCAGTCCTGGGGCGTCTCTCCCAGGAGAGGCTCCCGGGCATACCCTTCCACCGCCTGCAACGGGAGCCAGACGAAGGTGAGGGCACTTCCGTGTGCTGGTGACGGCAAGGGAACGCTCAGGCCGCTGGTGAGCGTGGACAGTCCATCTCCTGCCAAGTTCGTACCGTAAACAAGGGCCCCTTTCACGGTCGGTTCAGTGCCACGTGTTTTGCAATTTTGTGCTTTTTGTGGGCGACTCTCCGTTTGAAGTTCAAGGACGGCGGGTCAAGTGCTGTGTCATGTCCTGGAGACCCAGAGGGCTGTGATCTGTTGTGCAGAGAAACACGCGAGCTGGCGCAGCTCCCTGCAGGCGTGAGCAATGGTGCCGTTGGCCCGGAGCCCTGGGCTCTTGAATCCCAGCAGCCATGAGATCAGGCGTCTTGAAACAGAAACATAAAATGAGGTTGTGCGTCGATCAGCTGATGAGAGTGTGACCAGAGCCTCCTGGCACCTGTTCCGCTTCCCCTTGGCAGCGACATCCCTGCAAGCATTTGCACATTAAGGATCTGGGGCGGTGTTAGAGAACACCGCTGTGAAGACACCGAGAGCTGACTGTTTTCCTGACGTTTTCTCCCCGTATGCAGCCTGCTGCTCATTCCTTACTGATGTCTCTTGACGATCAGGAGATTTGAATTTGGAGGGAGGCGGATTCACCACTATTTTCTTGCATGGTTTTGCTGTCTGTGTCCTAAGGAGCCTCTGTCTACACCCGAGTGAGGAAGATATTCTGAGTTCTCTTCTAGAAGCCTTACAGTCTCAGTTTTATTTGGTGTTTAAAAGATGTCCCACACGTACCCCTGTGTGGGTGCGAGGCAGGGTTCGCACTGAAGGAGAAGCCCACCATCCTGTCCTTTTCCGCTGAACGGAAAGCAGTGGGCACCCCCGAGGCATGAGGACGTGTGACTCACGTGCA
This sequence comes from Mellivora capensis, assembly GCA_004024625.1. Classification (NCBI taxonomy): domain Eukaryota; kingdom Metazoa; phylum Chordata; class Mammalia; order Carnivora; family Mustelidae; genus Mellivora; species Mellivora capensis. Next base: position 61,645 of record PISX010001750.1, read on the forward strand.
CCGGCTGTTACCGGCCTTCTCTGACCACGGCCTCTGGGGTTCTCCGCAGGGGCCTTGGGAGCTGGGCTGCATCCATACCTCACACGCAGGTTTCGCCCGCCCCTCCCTTGTCCTTGGAATAAACGCCCCACGAAGCGGGCCCCGGGTCGGCGAAACATTCTGTTCACGGCTTCAGTTACTCTGCGTTAGGGGAGCGGCACCCTCTTTGCCTGACGTAAACATCAGACACTTTGTCACGTCGGAATCAAGCTGTAAGCTTGTTCATGGACCTAACTGATATTTATTCTTCTCCCACCACGTGCCAGGCACTGCCCTCATTCTGGGGGTCATCTGGGAGTTCCCATTCTTTCTTTCTTTCTTTCTTTATTTATTTGTCAGAGAGAGAGGGGGAGAGCGAGCGAGCATAGGCAGACAGAGAGGCAGGCAGAGGCAGAGGGAGAAGCAGGCTCCCTGCCGAGCAAGGAGCCCGATGCTGGACGCTGGGATCATGACCCGAGCCAAAGGCAGTCGCTCAACCAACTGAGCCACCCAGGCGTCCCTGGGAGCTCCCATTCTTATGGGAGAAAGAGACACTGGGCAGTGGGTGGTCTGACTCATTATTTGAGTCACAGCAGTGGTAAGTGCTTTGGAGAAGTAGGAGGAGCCCTCTGATTGTCCTACAGGGAAGGCAGGAGAGCCTCAGAGGCAGTGGCACCAAAACTGAGCTCTAAAGGGAGATGAGGAAGTAGCTAGATAGGACAGAGCATGTGCAAAGGTCCTGGGGTGGGAAGGGAGCCTAGGCACTAAGGACTGGAGGGCTGAGGGTGAGTGATGGTTGTGGGGGTGGGGAACACTGCAGGAGGTGGGCTCATGAGGCCAGGGCCACCAGCAGAGGGGACATCGATGATGGCCAACACGGTCGTCATCAGCCATGCCAAGCTATTGAACCCTTGATGTTTGGCTAGTGGGACCAACATGCTGAGGTTTTAATTTTAATTAAATAAAATTTGAGCACCACGTCGGATGCTGTTGCCAAGTTGGACAGCGTGGCTTCGAGCAGAGGAAAGCAAGAACTGAGAGCAGGCAGATGACAAATCAGATCTGCACCTGTCACTCCTTATTTGTCCCTGTGGCGCCAATGCGAGCTGTGTGAGGACCGGCGGAAATGTCACCATGGTTACCCAGGGGATAAACCGTGGTTTCCCGACCTCAGCAATGGGGAGAAATAAATAGTTTCAGGGACGAAAGGGGGCAGTGGGGACCTGGCCTGCCAGCTAAGCAGCAGGAGGAGGGGCTGTCCAGACTCCTTGCCAGGCTGCTGACCACCGGGACCGGGGATCCCCACCCCCTTGCTGGGGGGACGCTCGGGGTCCAAGGGGAGCAGGCGGTTGGGCTCCCAGGCAAGGCTCCGGCTGCAAAATCTCTCAATGTTAAGAGGAAGTTGGGTTGTGATGCCTCAGCTTGGGAATGCGCGTGAACATAAAAAAGGACGCTGCCAAACCTGAACTTTCTTCCTATTCCCGGGATTCCTGTGCAGCACGGGCAACGTGCCCACACACGGACCTCCCGGCTCCCGTGACAGGCAGGCGTCTATTCGATGCTCCTGAAAGCACACACCCAAACAAGACCCTCGCCTGGCCAGCAACACGCTGCTGCAGATGGGGTCCACACTGGGGCTCCCCTCGTGGTGTCCTAGTGCTCCGGGTGCCGCTCTCAGATCGCCTCTGGCTCCCTCTCGTGTCAGGGCACTGGACTGGCCCCCAACACTGTGTTTTCACGCTTGGCCGGTGGCGGGCAGGGCCGTCCACGAGCCTGTTGTCCAGAACCGTGGGAATTGTTCACGTTGGGACCCCACAGTACCGTGCTGGGACCTCATCCCAGAGAACGCCCCAAAGACAGGAGTGAGTTTGGGCAGATGCTCACGGTAGTAGGGACAGCTCCAAGGGCCGGCCTGTTCCACAGTGGGGGCACCCCAGGTATGCTGGACAGCAGGGGACAGAGGGAGTTTGGGGGGTCCTGTAGTCACACGGCTTTTGCAGGGGAGTGAGAAGCACCCTGGGCTTTGGGACACATAACAGATCATCATTTTTGGAAGGAACACAATTAAATGAGAAACAACATTTAGCAAAAAGGCCCCAAGCCCCTCATGCCAGCAAAGGGAGAAGCATCAGCTTCTGTCGTGTGGACAGGAGGCAGATGCCGGCTGTTCTCGGGGCTCCTGTGTGAGTCCTGCCACAGTCAGGACCCGGCGGGCACAAGTGAGTGTGTTTGGGGGGCTGGAAATTGCCGGCCCCACAGTCAACCAGCAGGAAGCCCCAGGAGGCCCGGCACCCCCTCCTCCCCTCTCTTGGTTGCTGACCTTGCTCCTTATCACAGTGAGGGTCTCCTGGGGCCTTGGGAGTCCCGGCGGCAGCAGCTCTGGGCTCCCAGTGACCAGCACCCCGGAGGCAAAGAGCTGAGAATAGGAAAACATCCTGCACTGGGAGCCCCCTGTCGAGGTGCTGGGGTCAGCTTATCTCAATGGTGGACAGCTGGGGCCATCCCGCTGGGATGCTCTGAGAGCCTGCTGACCCCACTTCAGGATGTTCCGTCCACAGACTCCCAGCGAGAAAGGTGCCCTGGGGGACAGGCTTTCCTGGCCAGAGGGCGCCCCGGGGAGGGAGGTGGCCGGGGCAGAGTCTGGAATCGGGGTCAGACTTAACCTGTAGCCTCCAGGTGGCTCATCAGGAAGCGTCCAGGTGGCCCTGGTTTTACTCATGCTTTCATTCCCTTATCCAATTACTCGTTTAGAGCCAGGCAGTGTTTGCTTTGAAACAAAGTAACATGATGAACGCTTCCCATTCATACTGTCAATTACAGGTACTTAAAATGTCCAGTTCGGTGCATTTGACAGAGTTGCACACCTGTGAGACCACCTCTGTGCCCCAGGACATTTCCTTCACCCCCAAAGTCTCCCTGTGTCCGGTTCAAGGAACCCCCCACCTTTCCCCAGACAGTGACGCATCTGCTTGTCCTCGCTGGCCCCCGTTCTCAACTTGGGCGTCACGGGAGGGAACTCCCTTCAGGATGTCTGAGTGTCACCATGAGGCACAGGGGCACGCAGGCCAGTGGTTAGTCATATCCATGTGGCCTCTCATACGGATGGTCCTTCTCTCTGTTTACTAGTGGGTGGACATACGGGCAGTTTCCGTGTTTCTGATGGTTGCAAATAAATGCCTTTAAAAGAGGGTAGTATGATTTTAGAAAAAAAAGATGTTCATTATTTTCTGAAAAAAGGAAATTATGCTCGTATTATACATAGAAATTAGAAGAAAGGATAAAGAGGTGGTAATCCTTCTTGGTCCCACAACTCAGTATGACCACAAGGGTATTTTGCTCTGTTTCTCCTCGAACTGGTTCATGCCCCTGCATGTGTGTTTCCATACATAAAATTGTAAAAATTGGGATCATGCTGTAAATGTGATTTTGATTTTTGTCTTTGTTAATGAACACGCATGTCTTGGTGTGGGTTTTCCAGAGGAATGTTAACACATCGAGCTGCCTGTGGGGGACTGACTCACCACCCAGTGACGGAGGCTGGGCAGTCCTGGGATCAGCGCCCAAGGACTGGAGACCTGGAAGCCGACGGTGTGAGTTGCAGCTTGAACCTGAGTCCGGGGCGGGAGAAGACCGCGTCCCTGCTCAGCAGCCGGCAGAGAGGGGCTTACCCCCTTTCTGGCCTGTCCGGGCCTCCGTGGATGGGGTGAGTCTCACCCAGACGTGCCCAGAACCTCGTTGGGCTGCACAGCTGGGTGCCCGTGGTCCAGCTGGCGGTGACACCAGCCCCCACGTGGGTCTCCCAGCTCTTGGACTTCCGCGGCACTGTCTGGAGCAGTCACACTGGCATGTGGCCCCCAGTTGCCCAGAGGACTCTTCAGACCCGGGGCCATTGCACTGTCAAAAGCTTTGTTCTAGAATGTTCTGATGGGGTGCCCATGTCTTCAGTGAACACACTCGGTCATCCAAGGAGCGATCTGTGGCTGCACAGATCTTGGAGGGGGCAGGATGGATGCAGGGCACATGCTGACTCAGGGCCCCCCTTCACCTGCCAGGCACTTGACAACCGCCCTGCACTGTGCCTCCCACTTGGCCACCGTGGGCAGAAGCAGTGGGCCACTAACTCCTCTGCTAGGCTTGCTGGTGGCCCCCGTCCCTGGCCTCCTCCCATGGGCTCAGGTCCCTGGGAAGATTGTTTTGCCACAGCCCTGCGGCTCTGTGCTTCCAATGTTGCCTGGCCTGTGGGGAAATTAGGGCCCAGATTGCAAAGGGTGTCGGGGGTCAGATGCTGGCTTGAAAAAGCCTGTGTGTGTCCCAGGCTCTGTGGTCACAGCAGTCCTGAAGCTCATAGTCATTTTTTGGTAAATTCTCTTTTCCACTTCGCTAAATCCTGTTTTGTTCCTGGAAGGAGGCAGGGCTAAGCATTAACCACGTTATTAAAATCAGCATTAACCGTGGTATTTAAATCCCGGGCCGAGTTACTCATCGCGGTCATAGTCCCCCACCAGGATGACTTCTTTTTGAGCTCCTTGCTTGTGTTGGCAACATACACTCATTTAACTTTAAAAATAATTAAGATATTCATTAGAAATCTGGACAGAACAGTCAGAAAACCTGCCCCTCTCCAGCCAGATCACATCTTATACCCGCCTGCTGTTTTATGGGATTCATGGGCCTGCAGGCCTGTCTTGTAAAGTCTGGAATTAGGTTTTCATTTCTCCAAAAGGTGAGTGATTTCATTACTCATAGGATATGGAGCTATTGTCCGCCTTGTTTTCCGGGATCGCTCAGCCCTGATTTGATGGGTGCTGGTCACACGGCATCTCAACGCAGAACATCAGGGGCACACGGCCAAGGCCAGAGTGGGGCTGTTGGGGCATTGGGACGATGGACACTGTACCTCAAGGGCAGGACCATCCCCCAACCCTTGACATACCTGTGCTCGCTCATTCCCCCTCTACACGTGTGTGCTCCCATGCACAGACAAGCACACACACAAACCCCAAGTGGGACCTTCTCATGGCATGGTCCCAAGTCTGACTGCTGGCACGGGGACAGGCTGTGGGTCGTGCACTGAGTGACCGGTCAAGCTCACTTCTTTCTTTCTCTGAGAGAGAGACGTGTACATTCTATAAGTTACTCCATCAAGAGATGATAGATGTCTCACCATAAATGTAGAATGCATTTATTTCTCCCAGTCCTGGAGGCTGCGGGTCCTAGATCAAGGTGCCGGCAGACTGCGCTGTGGGTGCACGATCTCCCAGCCGCAGACAGCAGCTCTCGGCCGCGTGCTCACACGGAGGAGAGAGGAAGCCAGCTGTCGGGGTGTCTCTTCCCGTAAGTGCACTCTCCCCACGGTGGGGCCCCACCCTCATGACCTCCTGTCATCCTGATCACCTCCCAAAGGCCCTGCCTCCAAATACCATCCCACTGGGGCTACGGCTTCCACATGAATTTGGGGGACACAGTTCAGTCCATGGCACATATTTAGCCCTTAACGAGCAGGTAATTGCAAGGCTGGAGTGCACTGGGAGGCTGAGCAGGTGCATGTCGGGGGCCCAGCGGGTCCGCCCTCAGACATGCCCGTCTGTGCACCTGTCAGATGGTGCACGCATGCGCCTGGAGAAACGAGGTGTGGTCAGGGCTGCGCTGTCCGTAGTGACGCGAATGTCCATCCGCAGCGGCCTGGCTGGGCTGGGGGCCATGCCTACAATACAGTACCGCACACAAGCCCACGGATGCCTCTCAACATGGTGATTTTGTGCACAAGAAGGCAAGCTGCAAAAGTTGCATTTAGTATACAAAGTGAAAAAAAAAGGCGATGCAATGTGGTACCTTGTTTAGGGGCATATAGATATGTAGTACTTAGATTGACGTGAGTTGTATGGAATTTCAGTCAAAATCATTACAGTATTGCTTCGAGAGCTTGTACATATGACTGAAGTTAATCTGGATAGTACATATGTGCATATGACTGAAGGCCCATAAAATACATAAGATAAATTGAAGAGAAGGGACATATATATTCTGTAAGTTTCTCCATCAACAAATGATAGATGTCTCATCATATGATCTCTTTTATACTCCATTCAGTAAATATTGATAGTTTTCTTCCATGGGCACGAGGCATTGCCTTTGGGATTACTATGGACATTTTATATAATTTTGTTGCTGCTACTTTTACTCTCAATGGGAATTTTCCACTACTTTCAGCATATGGCCTGTGATTGCTGTTATAAAAGCTATTACTTTCAATCCTTAATCTGGTATCTGATCACTTAATGCATTATAAGAATTTTAAGATGATTCTCTTATGTTTTAAATTCATTGTTCCACTACCTTCCAATTGTGATCATTATATTTCCTCCTTTTAAATATTTTTACATCTTGTTTCTGTTTTATTAATCTTTAAACCTTATGCATTGGCTAAAACTTCCAGAAAAATATTAAATAATAGTGGCAGCAATCAGTTTTGTTTTGTTTCTAATTAAAATGAGGATGTCTCTGAAATTTTATTTTGGTTGAGCTCAAAGGTAGGAAATGCTTTTTTTTTTTAAGATTTTATTTATTTATTTGACAGACGGAGATCACAAGTAGGCAGAGAGGCAGGCAGAGAGAGGAGGAAGCAGGCTCCCTGCTGAGCAGAGAGCCCGATGCGGGGCTCGATCCCAGGACCCTGAGATCATGACCTGAGCCGAAGGCAGAGGCTTTAACCCACTGAGCCACCCAGGCGCCCCAAGAAATACTTTTTTTTTAACCAGTAGGTATAAGATGTTATTATACTACTTTTTGTAAATTTTTCACTAGGAACACTTTTTATTAGACCTTTACTAGACTAGAAGGGTCAAAGTCTACCACTTCTAGACGCATCACCACATTAGGGTAGTTTAAACACACAATTGGGCCACTAGGTGGTGCTGTGTCCCCAATTTTTGGATCCTCGAGCCTCTAATTACCGCGGAATCGTTGTTCCAATGGAAAGGTTCTGTTGATCTTTCAAATTTAATCTGACCCTCAAACTATTGTCCTCCTTTCTGACTTTCTCCAAAGTGTCCCTAACTTAAGGCTACGTTTTAGGGGCTCCTAGACGGCTCTGTCTGTAAAAGCACGTGCCTCTTGATCTTGGGGGTCGTGGGTTCAAGCCCCACATTGGGCATCGAGATTATTAGGAAAAAGAAAAAAAGAAAAAGAATATGCTTTAAAAAAAAAATCTGTCTTTTCTTTTCCTTATTTGGTCTGTTATCTGGAGGAACAATTTACCCACAATGAGATGCACCGTTTTATTTTAAGATTTATTTTTATTTTTATTTTTGGAGGGGCAGGGGCAGAGGGAGAGGGACTCTTAAGCAGACTCCCTGCTGAGCGGGGGGCCTGAGGTGGGGCTCGATCCCATGACCCTGAGATCAGGACCTGAGCCAAACCCGCGTCAGCATAAGTGACTGAGCCACTACCCGAGAGGCACCGCGTAAATGCCGCGGACAGTTCCGACAGTGTGTTGGCCTGGCAGCCACCCCGTGGTCGTCGTGGAACATCTCCATCCCACCCGTGGCCACCCCCCCAACCGCCTTTCTGCAGCCAATCCCCTCCCGCGACCACCAGCCACGGATCTGCTTCGTGGCTAGCTCCTCCTCGTCTGTGAGTTCAGGACGTGCAGGTGTGTCCCGCGGAGCTCGGCGTAGCATCATCGTGCTTTTACGCTCCCCTGGGCTGGCCAGTGATTGTCTCTTTGTACTGGGAACGGCATTCCAGTGTAGAGAGGCACAACGGTTTGTGTATCCATTCACCGCCCGATGGACGCGTGCGTTGTATTTAGCTCTCGATCTTAGGAGCAAGTCGTTCTGAGCATTTACACCCAGTTCCGGCCCCGACAGGTCCGCACATCTCTCTCTCTCTCTCTCTCCCCCTCGGCACTGCGGTGGGATCGCTGACTCAGCCCATCAGCCTGGGTTTTGTGGGGCCCCACGCTGGGCTCCTTGCCGCGCCTTCCTCACTGGGGGGCAGACAGAGCAGCTGTCAGCGTGGGGGTGTCCCCTCCCTCCCTGCAGTCCACCGGCGGACGCTCTGGGGCTGGGGGGGCTCCTTCCCTGCAGCTGAAAGGGGGGCTGACTCGGGACAGGCCGGTAACCACAACCCCCTTTTCCAGTGGTTTCCACACGGGCAGATGTGCTCAACGGAATCCCAGCTCTGCTCCTGTTGCGGTGGATGGCCCCGAAGAAGAAGAAAGTGTCCCCCATGAGGGCTTTCTCGACTCGGGGAGGGTCTGTCCCAGTCCGGATTCAGGTGAAAAGCCGCACACCTTTCCCCAGCCAGACAGGGTTGGATGTTGACGTCAGTGGAGCCGCCATCCGGGGATGACCCAGGTGCCCCCGTTCTGGGCTGGGATTCGCGGTCGACAGAGTGAGAGGTCCAGGCGCTCGACCCCCAGGACGGCCCGGGGTCCTGCTGCAGCCCCGCTTGCTCGGGCTGGCTCGGGGAGCGTGCCCGGCGGGCGGCTGTCCGGGGCTCAGGTGACCTCGCTGCGGGGTGGGGACTCCGATTCAGAGCAGACGCAACTACAGACACAGGCATGAGCATCACACGTGGTGGACACACGCTTCTGTGCGTTCACAGAAACCACCTGGGATGCTCACATTTTGGCACGTCTCCTCTCTGCCCCGCAGGGCCCTGGCGCGTAGGCTGCCCGGTCTGTGCGCCCTACATTAAATCCTGCTCTGGGATGCCACCACGCTCCAGGGTGGAGAGACCCCTGCCTCAGTGAAATCCTTCCAGCACCGGGGACGTAGGAAGGTGCTAGAGGAGACTTTGTCTTCAGTGTCCACAAGGTCTCCTCCTGCCCCCCACCCCCCGCCCACCCTGCTGAGCCGGGGCGACCGCGCGGCCAGCCCTACCCTGGGGGAGAGAGGCACAGAGGGTCGCAGCCGGCAGCTGGCCTCGGCCTCCGATTGTCCCCCGAGCCTGACCTGAGCAGCTGCCAAGGGGTCACCCTGTTACTTCTGCTTAGTTTGGCCCAATTTCTAACAAGAAAAGTTCCACCAGAGCATGTGCTGCACTTGGGGTGAGGGCTGTGTCCTGGTGGTGACATCTGGGTCCTGAGTATGAAGGGGACTGCGGGGGGCAGGGGAAGGGACTCTGCTTCCTCTCCCTGCTCTGCACATTCTCTAGACAAGCCTCGCGCTGCGGACGAGCCTGGGCTTCTGGTCATGGTCCTGTTCTGACTTTGATGTTTGCAGTCCTCACCCCAGAGGAGGAAGAGTCTCCATCCCTGCATGGCGACAGGCTTTTTCCAGGTCTGGTGGTGACCAGGGGACCCTGCGTGGAGTTGGGGGGCGCTCCGTCACCCCTGGGCCTGGCCGCGGGGCCCCTCACCCAGCTGCTGCCGGCTCCGGGGACTGCCCCTGAAATCCCTTTACTCCTGCTGTTGCCTTTGGGACCCTCCCTCCCAGAGCCCAGCCTTGGCGTCAGAGGGCATCAGGATTGGTGTCAGGCTCCCCAATTTCCATGCTTCTCAGACTGGGACAGGGGTCAGAATGCCCTGGAGAGTGTGTTATGATCCCGAAGCCCCTTCAGGAGCTCGGGGCCCGGACGCCTCCTTGAGGGGTGCTGTCCTCTGCGAATGAACCCTTTTCCATGTTGAGGCTGGGAGACACTTGGGACATTTGTCCCCCTGGCCCGTGTCTCATGGAACCCAGACGTTATGGTCCATACAAAGGGTCGGTGGCCAAGTACATTTAATACCCGTGACATGCCAAAACCTCTCTCTCTGAAAGCCGAGAAGCTGTGATGAGGTAAAAGCTTCACTAAATCCTGTAGGACTGCTCCAGGCTTCTTCCCACCCAGCATCTTCCCACCCAGCATCTTCCCACCCAAACCTATCTGAAAACGGAACAGGTCTGTGGCCACCATCCCTCCTGCCCTGGGCTGCGGTTCCATCGGGTTCAGTCTGAGAAGCTGCCCGGGGCACGGGCGCAGACTGACGGCGGGCGCACCCCTCCTGTGCACGTGCTCCCGTGAGCCCTCTTGGCTGTGGCTCATCTAACACCCGTGTGTCTCCCAGACTCCTTCCCACCCCTCCCAGGCCGTGTTCTTGGCTTTGAGGAGCTCCTGCCGGGGCCGCATGAAGAGGGGGACGGTGATGACCATCGGGGGCGGGAGGCGCTCAGTGGCTTGCCTGCTCCTGCTGGATGCTGGACTTCCCGGGGGTCAGAGTCCACGCACACGGCCTTGTATACAGTAGGTGCTCAACTAGTGATTGCGGCTAGGCTGAGACTGGGCTGCCTGCCAGCCCTTCTTCCCCTTGAACACGGGGGAACTGGCCTTCGGAGAGGACAGTGTGGACTGCTCATCCCTTAGGAAATGCTCGCTGACCTCCAGACTTCGGCCACGGCAGGGAGGACCCCGTCCTGGAAGGGGGAACCTCTGAGCTGACCGCCCTGGGTGACACTGGCTTCTGAGGACTGGAGAGGGTAGTGGCCATGCCGTGGACAGTCACACTGTCTCCGAGACTGTTCTCGTTGGCTCTTGCATACGCTGTTCCCCCACACACTCCCCAGGGCTTCTGGGTCACAGGGTCCCAAATGGGATCGTGCTCCGAAGGGGACAGTGTTTGCTCAACTTCCTGGCAGATCCGTGTGGACTGGGGTGGCCAGCCTCCTGCTGAGCTGACGTGCGTGTCACAACAACACAGCCAGAGGCAGAATCACCCCTGGCAGAGAAACATGTGTGCTCAGGCTGCTGTTGTGCCCTGGAGGGGACCCGTGGTTATGGGCCCAGGGCTGTGCCTGGAGGAGACGTGGTGGTGGGGGGAGGACAGCTTGGGTCACTCGATTTTCCCTTCCTGCAAGAACCCTGGCGGGATGTCTTTGTGGGAGGCATGGCCCCCGCAAGGGGCCTGGGGGCTGCTGGCTGTCCAGAGACAGGGGCCCCTCCTCCGGTCCCCGCTGACATCTTTGCTGGTGACATGATGTGTCCTGTGAACACAACCCAGGTCTGTTAGGAAGCTCCCCACATAGAGAGTTCGGGGGAAACTTCCACTTGCACTTCAAGGCTTCCTGGTGACGCACATCTGCAGAGCATGGAGATGAGGCTTCATGAGCCGCCGTCTCAATATAGTGCGGGAATTGGGAAATTTGGGCAAGGAGTGTGTGCGAATGGCCGTCTGGCAGGGCCTGAATGACGTCAGGCCCACCTGCACAGGCTCTGGGCCTCGTCAATGCAGGACAGCACATGGGCAAGCCGGGCACCATCTCAGTCACAGAAGCAATTGCTGTGTGCATTTTCAGAGATAAACCGAGGTGACCTTCATCAGGGTGCACACTTCTGACCATGGATCAGGTAGAAGGTTTGCTCCCTCCCCTCCTAGAATTCATTCTGTTCACCCACTCACTCCTGGAAACTGCCCTGCGCCCGTGGGGGCTGGCCTGGCACATCAAACACCCCCCCCAACAACTTCCCCCCTCTTCTGCCCTGGGTCTGGTCTGTGCCACCCCCTGTCCTGGGCCCGCTGAGCAAGGGTCCCTGACTTGCTGTATGGAGGGAATTCCTCTCTCCTCTGGAGTGAAGCACTTTCTTCATCTAGTCCCCTTCTTGGGGGGGATGGGCGGGCAGTGGACGGGGATGTGACCGAGGGCTGTGTGAGGGGTGAGGGTCGAGTTGTTTGCCCTGGAGGTGGTGGGTCACTGTCAAGAGAGGAGGGAGCTCAGGAACCCCCTCCCTTAATCTGAAAAGAAAAAGCTTCTGCACAGCCAAGGAGAACATCAACCAAATGAAAAAGCAACTTAGTGAATGGGAGACGATAATTTGCAAATGAGATAACCGATAAGGGGTTACTATCCAAAATAAACAAAATATACAAAAGAACATATACAACTCAACACCAAAAACCCAAGCAATCTGATTAAAAAATGGGCAGAGGACCTGAAGAGACATTTTCCCAAAGAAGACATCCAGATGATCAACAGACACATGAGAAGACGCTCATAATCACTCATCATCAGGTAAATGCAAATCCAAGCCACAACGAGACCTCACTCACAGCCGTCAGAATGGCTAATATTGAAAAAACCCAAGAAATTAGTGCGGACAGGGATATGGAGAGAAGGGAACCCTGATCCTCTCTTGGTGGGAAAGCAGACTGGTGCAGCCAATGTGGGAGACAGTATGGAGGGTCCTGAAAAACCTAAAAACAGAACTACCATGTGATCCCATAATTCCGCTGCTGGGTATTTACACAAAGAACATGAAAACATTATTTCAAAAGCATATATGCAGCCCTATGTTTATTGCAATGTTGTTTACAATAGCCACGATATGGAAGTAATCCAAGCATCCACGGATAGATGAGTGGATGAACAAGAGGTGGTACACACACACACACACACACACACACACACACGAATATTATGCAGCCATAAAAAAGGATAAGATCTTGACCTTTGTGACACGGAGGGTCCTAGAGGGTATGATGCTAAGTGAGATAAGTCAGACAGAGAAAGACAACTACCACATGATTTCACTCATTTGTGGAACCTCAAAAGCAAAGCAAATGAATAAACAAACAAAACAAAAAGCCGAAACAGACCCGTGAAGACAGCAAACTGACAGTAGCAGGGCGAGGGTGGGGGATGGGCTAAGTGGGGGAGGGGAGGGAGGTTCCGCTTCCAGAGAGGGGACGACTGTCTCGGGAATACAAGGCACAGCCTGGGGGGCAGTCTGTGGTGCTGGGACAGTGTCGCACGCTGGCGGCCGCTACACTTGTGGGGAGAGCAGTGTAATGTGTTGACTCGGGTTGCTGTGCTGCACGTTGGACATAATGTAACATTGTGCGTCAACTACACTCAAATAAAACAATGTTTATAAAGCTTAATGTGGGTTCTGGGGAACTAGTGAACACCCTCTGTCTATCGAGAACAGCGCGGGAGGGTACAAACGGGGAGCATGGCTAACCACCGTCCTCAGTCAGGGCGCTGGGTCTGTGGCTCGGTTTTCTCCAGCAGACGCACGTTTGCACCTGTCACTGTGCACGGAACGGCTGCATGACCCCAGCATGCACCTGAGAGCCCTCACTCGTCGGAAAGGACAAAATAGGACCTTTATGTTGGAGAAGCCTGGCAGACTGCCTTGGTCAGACGACCCATCAGAGCCGGTGGGACACCTGTCCGGGAGGACTCAGCATCCCCAGCATCGAATCCCGAGGGAGCATCAGATGGACCCACGTGACGGGAGAGTCTACAGCAAGATGTCAAAACACGTCTGTGTCACAGAGCAGACCTGGGAACGGTTTCAGATCACAGGAGACAGAAGTGTATGTGGCCGTGATGGGCCCCCTGGCGTTGGCACAGACATCTCCAGGACAGGCTTGTAGGAAAACTGAAGTGCTTGAAAGCCATTGCTGTGTGAGCCAGGACCGGGGAAGAGCCCTCTCCGCTGCCCAGAGCATGTCAGGGGACCGAGGGAGATTGGGAATTCTGGTCCACAGAAGAAGTGGAGAGTGGGCTCGAGGGTAGCCCAGCGGCCGGGGGGAGGGATGGCTAGAAATCCCAGCCCCATCAATAACTGTGTGACCCCGACCCTCACTTTTCCCATCTGTATGGTGGGCAGGAGCACCACCACGGACACAGCGTTCCTGGGGGTCTGTTCTGCTCCCCCGTGCTGGTGGATCGCACTGCCTATCTACTGTGGCAAACCCTCCGGAAGCATCTTCTGGGTCTGCCTGCCTTCTCCCCCGTGACTCAACAGGTGGGTTCCTGAGCAGGGTCGGAGCTCCTCGCCGCTTCTCCCTGCTGTTGGCAGCATATGGCCAGAGCCTGCCAGCCCCGGGGGTGGAAACATGGAAAGGTCTAGACTTTTCAGAGCTGGAAGCTGTATTATTTTTGACCACAAGATGGCATGCGGCAGTCATGATATCCGGAGAGGCACCAGTGGATGGGGCTGAGGAGAGTCAAACAGTTTTTTTGGAAATTTTTTTTACTTGGTTAATTTCCTGGTCCTTCATGGACCTGATGGTTTGTCCCAATGGCTCTAGAAAAGGTTTTACAGAAATGTTTGTCCCTCCCTTCTTTGTGACTCCAGAGCTAGCTGCTCTGAGTTTCAAGCTGTGCTTTGGCACCTCCTGGCTGTGTGACCTCAGGTAAGTCGCTTACCCTCTCTGTGCCCACATTTCCTTATCTGAGAGTGTTGACAATCGTAGGGACCTAGCAAGGTCATCGTGAGGATTCAGTGATTTTATAAAGTGCTTGGAGTCGTGCCTGACGTATAACAAGCATTATAAAGTCTGGTAAATAAAACCAGAACATGAATACTGCTAATAACAGCATACTCAAGATTTGCTCTGTTCTTTTCAAATGGATGCAATCCAGAACTGAGAAAATGGAACGGGGCGCCCGGATGGCTCAGTGGGTCATGTCTGTCCTCGGCTCAGGTCACCATCCTGGGGTTCTGGGATCGAGCCCCGCGTCGGGTTCCCTGCGCCTGGGGGAGCCAGCCTCTCCCTCTGCCTGCCTCTCCCCCTGCTTGTGCTCTCTCAGCCTCGCCCTGTGCAATACATAAATGCAATCTTATTTTTTTTTAAAGAAAAACAGAATTGTACCTACAAGAGTCTCAAAACCAGGTTGAGTATACTTAAATATTTTTAATTTCTAGAATTCCCAGTTACATAAACATTGGAAACAATTTTCACAATTTATTGCTGTAATTCACTTCTGGGAAGTAGACGTTTTCACAAAAGGCGAGTAGGAGAATTTTACCCATTGCTTCTTGCTAAAACGCACATCGCAGCGACCTGCGCGCCTCTGGGAAAGGTGTCCTCAAGTGTTTGGTGGCCCTGCCCTCTTCGTGCCTCTCCTGTGTCGTCCGAGACCTTATCTTGGCCTTTCCGGAGTTAACCTCCCGGGGCAATGCAGCCACTGCCCCGGCCCCGAACGGGCCAGAGTCAAACGGCAGAAGGGGCAGCTCAGGAGCCAAAGGTCACGTTCCTGCCGCTCCTCCCTGGAAGCAGAGCCCCAGGGGTGTTGGACGTCTTGGTCTGTTACCACAGGATCGCTCCACACAAGGCCCAACGCTCGCGTCGGGTGGACGCCATCTGGCGCTGAGGCTGTCGTCCGTGAGAAGTTTGAATCTGTCTTACAGAACAAGTTGTAGAACGTTTAGTCACAGAAAAGCACAGAGAAGAAGATAAACCATCTTGTGTGATCTCAGCCCTCCACCTTCCAGCCAGGATTTCGGGTTGGATGCTGTGTGTCGTGAGTCAGGGGCTCCGAGGGCTTACGCACTCCTGGAACCCTACCATTTTGCCTCTTGCTTCTCCTCATGGTGTCTGAGGGCTACTCCACGTTTAGGGCTACTCCACGGCGGACCGCCGGCCTCTGTGGTGGCTTCCGATTTGCAGTATTAGGAAGAAATGTTGCAACAAACATTCCCTTATAATACACACTTTGGGGAATGCACTGTTTTCTTAAAGATTTTATTTATTTGTCAGAGACATAGAGATAGAGAGAGCACAAACAGGGGGAGAAGCAGAGGCAGAGGGAGAAGCAGGCTCCCTACCGAGCAAGGAGACCAATGTGGGGCTCAATCCGGAGACCCTGGGATCATGACCTGAGCCAAAGGCAGTTGCTTAACTGTCGGAGCCACCCAGGCGCCCCGGGGAATATACTTCTTTAGGAGAACTTAAGAAGAACAGATTTAGTGGGTCCACAGAAGGGACTCCTTTCACCTTACACTTTAATTCGTGCATTAACTTTTTGCTCAAGGTCAGAGCTAAGCACGCAGCAAACCCCGCTCTGAGCCTATTCCACTCACCGCACCGCCCATGTCATGCTCCCGTTTCTGGGTATTTAGACGCTTACTCTGAATTATCTTTCAGAACCGAAAGGGGGACTTTCGGTTCGGAAGTTCTGTGGTTCCATTCGCCTATCACACGCCGTCTGTTAACGACCTCAGAAGGGCGACCACAGCCTCTAGGCTCACCGCACACTGCTAGAGGTGAGGCTAAAGTCCAGCTCGAGCCCCTCCAGAGACTGGGCGGGGGGCTCAGCATGCCAGTGGGCCAGTGTGACATTTGGGACGTGTCTATGGACAGTGCCCAGCTATCACCCACTCCCACCACACAAACAAGTCGGACCGACTTTGCAAGCCATCTTAGCACGCTGCCCACCAACTCAAACGAGTGGGGGCCAAATGGTGATCCGGTGCGACCTTTAGAAACTCCCAGCGGGGCTCATGAAAGGCAAAGGGCAGATTTTTTTGTGTAGCGGGGGTGGGAGCCCAGGCTCAGAAGTCTTGGTGCATAGCCACTCCGGGAAGGATGCACATCTGGGCTTCTTGGGGGTGGGGGGGGATGAGGCCGCAGTGAGAGCAGCCGGGTAAGGACGCATGTCACACATCGTGCTGACTCATGGTGGAGAAAGTGGCAAGCGCAGGAATGATCTGCCCACACCCCCTGAGGGGCTGCGGGGGGTTTCACCGAGCCAGGAGTAACTGCTCCTTCCAGAAACCCCTCTTGACACAGGGGCTGCCCACAGATGTCCGGCTTGCACCCCGTGGGGATTTCCCTTTCTCGGTTTCCCGTCCCTGTCTCAGCTGCCCTCTGACGCCTCCCTATCCACTGGCCTCACAGCTCCCCAGGTGTGGCAGTGTGTGTGTGTGTGGGGGGGGGGGCGGCTCTGTGCCTGTTAGGTGCTGGGACACACTGAGGTGCTGCCTCTGGGTTTTAGGTCATCGGTGTCCGTCTTGCGCAAAGATGCGGTTTCTTGTTTTGTGTTAATGTAGTATTGTCACCAGCTCATGCCCACACCGCCCTCTGTGAGTTCCGGGAAAAAAAAAAACCCAATACTTCTTGAAACCCAGGAGGCCTGTCCTGCCTCGTGGAGGGACAAAGGGGTGGGGCTGGGGTAAGAGGAGCCACGTGACCCTTTGCTGCTCCGAGCCCTGGGCCGACATTGGAGAAACAGCCTTGCACAGTATGGGACATGAACGGTGCTTACCCTATTTGAGCTCACCTTTTAAGAACCTGCCCACCTACTTTTTTTGGCAAAAAAAAAAAAAAAAAAAAAGTTTGCAAAAAGCCCCTCAGGGGACAAGCAGGTGATGAAGGAGCAGAGCAGCTAGGTGTCCTCAGAGGGGTGTGGTGGGGGCCCCAGGGAACGCTGCAGGGGAGTTGCAAGTTTGGGGGCCCCTGTGTGTCTCCCCCCAGCTGAAGGTTACTTGTGGCAGGCACACGGTGGCCAAATCTTCCCATTTTCCAAGAGGAGCTGGAAAGGCAGACTTTTATGGAAGAGCTGCTGGTTTTGAAAGGTGGCTCTGCCTCTGTCCCCGAGATAAGGCAGAGGGCCAAGGGGACGCTGCCCGCAGGTGGCACAGAGCTCTGGGCAGCCCGCCCATGTCCTGCAGCTCTGGTGGGCTTGCTCTGCAAGGACGCTGGGCTCGCTCCAAAGGCAAATAGTTTGAGAAACCGCAGCAGGGACTGTCTCCTAAGCCTTCCTGCTCACTTGAAGCCACGTCCTCCCATCCCCCAGGGAGTGGCAATTCCACCAACATTTTAGCCGGGCCGTGAGAAAGAATGTGTTAGCAAAAACAGTTAAATAACATTCCCAAAGGGTTTTTAAAACAGCTTCCCTGAGGATGTGTGTTTAATAAACTCGATACCACCTGCATTTTTAAGGCCCAGGGGAAGGTTTAGGGGTGCGGTCCCTGGGGATTTGGGTGACGTCACAGCATGCAAGGACTTGGGGCTCCAGCAGGCTGAGACGCTGGCTGAATGCAGTTTGGGGGTGGGGGACATGTGGCCTAGCTCGGGGCAGGTGAGTCTGGGCAGGGTTTGGGCATTCCGTACTCTCTCCCTTTAGTCTGCTCAGCCCACGGAATCACCCAGCGGCTTCTGCACTTGTCAGACTGTAAGTTGGTGGGGGGTGGGTGGTTCTGGTGGAGGCTGAATTTGCTTCCAGATAAAATGTTTCTTTCCGTATTGACATGGGGGCTCGGCTGCCTTTCAGACTGACCGAGTAAGTCCATTTGAAGCCGTATCCTATGTCATTGAATGCCTTATCCTATGAAATTGAATACCTTACAAATGTGAGCAAAGCAGAATAGCGCAAGGGTTATCAGTCAGCCCCCTTTCTGCAGGTTGGCTCAGCACCAACCAGAAATGCTGCCCCCTCTCACCCTCCCCAGTCAGGTCTGTCGGTGGCCTTCCTGCAGGAGGAGGGGCTAAGACCTGCTGAGCCCCCAGATTTGTGTTGTTATAAATGTCCGGGCAGGGTAAAATGTGAAGGAAGTCCTATTTGCAACATCTCCTGACCCCGAACTAATGCACTTTAAGGCAATTTGATACATAAAGACAGCAGTACTACACCTCAGTCACTTAGAAATAAACGTATTTATTCAAGCATTTCCTGAGCCACTAGCAAAGACAGAAAGGAAGCAGTAGCACATGAACAGGATCGGTGCACCTGGGAAGCGGGGACCAGGTGAGCAAACACCTTCTGGGATTCCCGGAAGCCGCCCTGACGTCCACTGGAGGGCGCAGGACGCCGACCCCTGGGTCCTCTTACCCGTCCCGGTGTCGCAGCGGAGCCTGGGCTTGCCGGGGACACCCCGCGCTGTCCTTCCAGGCTCCAGGCCCCCCGAGGAAACGCGACCACGAGGGGCACCCCGGTGGGAGTTTCCCAGTAGCGCGGAGAGATGCAGACACCCAAAGTGAAGCTCTCGGTGGGCACATGGTCCGAACGCGCCGGCTTAGCGGGTGCGGAGCGGTGACATCCCAGCACTGTGTGTGCATAGCTTCCAGTTTTATTATGCTATAATTGGAAAATTGTATATATGTATATTTATATGTATATTTAGGTAATTCGGACATTTCGAAATAGCGTAAAGAAGTACGGGCTCTGCCTCCACCAGTGCTGGGTCCGAGTCCCCTTCTGTCCTCACCTCCTTCCCGGGTAGGTTTTGCAGCCCTTCCTCTGGCTTCCAGGAGCGCGCAGCTGGGGTGGGGTCAGCGCACCGGCCCGGGCCTCCCGGTGACCGCAGGGCGCGAGGCTAGCACCCCAGACGCCCGTGCAGGTGGGGGCGGGGGTGGCCCGAGCGTTTCCGGACAGCCTGTAGATGGCGCCTCGGGAAAGGGATTCGGAGCCGCGTCCTTCGTGCTCGGGCTGCGTAGACTGGGCGGCAGCCGGCGCGAGGACCCGGGGGCGGCGAGGGGGGCGGAATTACATACAGACCGGCCGCGGGTGCAGGGGCGCGCGTGCAGGGGACGCACACCCAGGGGAGCAGGAGTGGCACGTGGCCCGACCCCCACGCGCGGCGGGGCCCTACCCACCCCACCCCGCGGCAGGTGGACAGTGTCGCTATGAAGAGAAAGCCGCGGCTGTCCCTCCCGCAAACCGCCACACGCCAGACCTCCGCTATTGTGCGCTCTCCATAGAAATGCAAACGAGCCGCGCGCGCCGGCCGCAATCTGCTCGCGCGTCCCAGCGCCCCGCGGCGCTCGGCTGGGGCGGGGCGCGCGGCTCGGACCCTCCGGCGCGGCGGGGTCGGGCTGAGCGTGCGGGGAGGCCTCGCCGGCGCGCCGCGGCTCGGGCGGTCGCTGGAAGGCGCCGTGGCGCCCGGCCTTTTGCGAGCGTAAAGCCCGCGCTGGGCGTTTCTACTTGGAGTTCCGGTTCGAAAGCAAGTCTTACAACCTCCAATTCACAGTAAAGAAGAAAATAGAAAGGTGGCAACAAAAATAAATGCCCAAAGAGAGAAAGCTTCAGTTTCCCCAAAGGGGCATTTCATAAATTGCAGCGTCTACTAGCAAGCAAGGGTGGTTTTTGGTTTTTTTTCAAACTTTTTCCTTTTAAGGACTTACAAAAAACAAAAAGGCGAGTGAAATCTGCAGGCTCCAGTCTGCCTGGTAACACCCCGACAAAAGCGGCAGATTTGAGGCTTTGTCATCCCCCGCGCCCCTCCCCACGTGGCCTTCTGGCACGAGCCGCGGCGGCCGCCTCATTTGCATCAGAAAGCGGGCGCCGGCCAATGGGCGCGCAGCCTCGCGCCAGCTGGCGGCGCGGCGGCCGGGCCTATATAAGGGGGCGCGGCGCGCTGGGGCGCACTCGCCGGCCGTGGGCTCGCCAGGCTGCTTCGGCTCCCGCGGCTCCACTGCGTCTGCGCCGCTCGCTCCTCTCGCGGATAAGTAGCTGCTCGGCGACCGAACCATGACTCTGGAGGAAATCCGCGGCCAAGACACGGTTCCCGAAAGCACCGCCAGGTGGGTTGGCGCCGGGCGCCGGACGTCTCCGGGCGCGGGGAGCCTGTCCCTGTCCTGGCTGCAGCGGGACGGGCGGCCGCCTTCGGGGCCTGCGGGGATGGGGAGCCGCTGGGTGGGAGCTGGGCTCCGGAGGTGCGTCTCCAGGGCCGGGGCGCCGGGGGTGTGTGCTCGGGGCTCGGGATCCCGCCGCGCCTTCTGGCCGGTCCCGCTCACCGCGCTGGCTCCGTCCGCAGGATGCAGGGCGCCGGGAAGGCGCTGCACGAGCTGCTGCTGTCGGCGCAGCGCCAGGGCTGCCTCACCGCCGGCGTCTATGAGTCCGCCAAAGTCCTGAATGTGTGAGTGTGGACGCGGCCCCGGGTGGGGCGGCCGGGGCCCGGGGCGGCCGGGGGCGGCGGCGGCGGCGGGGCGGCCCGGGAGACGGCGGCGGGGGGTGCCCCGACCCGGACCCGCCGCCCCGCCCTCACCACCCGGGTCGCGCCTGTGCAGGGACCCCGACAACGTGACCTTCTGCGTGCTGGCCGCCGACGCGGAGGACGAGGGCGACATCGCGCTGCAGATCCACTTCACGCTGATCCAGGCGTTCTGCTGCGAGAACGACATAGACATCGTGCGCGTGGGCGACGTGCAGCGGCTGGCGGCGATCGTGGGCGCCGGCGACGAGGCGGCCGCGCCTGGAGACCTGCACTGCATCCTCATTTCGGTGAGTGTCGCCGTCGCCCCGGCGTCGCCCTGGCGTCGCCCCGCCGCGGCCCGCGGCCAGCCAGGCTGACCTCTGCGCTCTCCCCGCAGAACCCCAATGAGGACGCGTGGAAGGACCCCGCCTTGGAGAAGCTCAGCGTGTTCTGCGAGGAGAGCCGCAGCGTCAACGACTGGGTGCCCAGTATCACCCTCCCCGAGTGACAGCCCGGAGGGGGCCTTGGTCTGATCGACGTGGTGACGCCCCGGGGCGCCTAGCGCGCGGCTGGCTCTGTGGATGCGCCCTCGGAGGGCGCGGGACCGGAGTGCTGCGTGGAGAGCGGCGAGGAGGGGCGGCCCCCCACAGGAGGGGCCCCGCGGCGGCAGGGGCGGGCTGGCCCCCAGCCCGGGACTCTGCGAGTGTGGGGAGCGGCTGCTTGCCCGGGAAGGCCGGAGGCGGGCCGTTGGCCACGGGGCCGGGAAGGACGGACCGGCCGGGCAGGCGTGACTCAGCAGGCTGCGCGCTGGACAGGAAGGAGGGGAAAGGCCAGGCGGGCGAGGCCTGGACTCGGACAGTTACAGGAGCTCTGACGGACTGAGCAGCCCTGCACTGCTGTTTCCAGGCGGCGGGCGATGCTCTGCTTTCTAAAGGATTATGCTGCTGCAGCTTTGAGTATTTTTACAATAAACGTACCTGAAACAGACTTATTCTCTTTATTGAGGGGGGAGTTTCCCATCCGAGGGGGGCGGTGGTTTGCAGGGATCCCGGTGACTGCTGAAGCCACGGGACCAGACAGGAGGGCACCTGCTCACTTTCCTGCGGGGCTGAATTCAGGCTTCCCGGGAGCACTGGGAAGGGGGGAGGGGACGCAGAACTTGAGCCCTGCTATTTTCCGGGGATTTTTAAACTTGCAGGACAGGAGCATGCTTGAGATAAGACATCCATGCAGCAGCTCCAGGCTGACCCCCCAGCCGGATAAGAGCAGCCTCTCCCTCCCCCCACTCCCGCAGCCCTCTCCCTCTGACAGCTGCTTATCAGAACAGCTTGCAGGAGGCAGGCAGGTCCTCCTGCACAGTGAGCGGGACCTTCTGCAGGCGCAGCCCTTTGTGGTCCCCAAGGACGTGGTGGCAGGACGCTCCCAGGAGCCTTTTCCTCTTACAGGCACGGGGCTTACGGCAATGTCTCTGTGGTACTAATGCCATGTATGACATGACTGCATTTAAGTGTGAGTCATCATTTTGTCGTGGCTGTGATAGGGCTGCGAAGAGCTGAGCAGAAAACGGGAAGACGGCGTCCACACAAGTGGGAGGAGCAACTGTGAGTGGAGCCAGCATCTGCCACCTGCTATTCCGAGGGCTCGCTGCCCACAGCCGGGTTCCGCGGGCTGCTGCTGTGCACAGCCCCATTTCCAGACTTACAGGAGTAAAAGAATTTAAGTCCTTCCCACAAAGACTTTCTTTGAGAAACATTGAGGGGGAAGTGTCCTGAGTGAATCAATCTTCTTTATTAGGCCAGGATGTCTGGGCTGCGCCGTGCTTGACCGGAACCCTGTCCAGCCCGGGACGGGCGTGCGGGGCTGGCCTGCTGGGAGCGGGCTGCCCGGCGGGCCAGGGAGCCTTCTGGGCAAAGGCGGGGTGCCGTGTTGTTTTTCTACCAAGCAAACTCTCCTGAATTACCAGCAGTCCCAGGTGGCTGATTCACCCTGTCCGGCTCCACTTTTTAAATTCTCTCCAAATCCTGGAAGCCGACACAGGAAAACAGGACTGTAGGAGCTTAATTCTTCCCAGAATGAAAGCATTCTGTTTCTCATATATCAACTCTGCAAGACATTTCCCCCTCAATTAGATGGAGGCCCAAGGAAAGAACTCAGCTGGGTTTGTGCCCGACTTTCATTAATATTTTACCTATTTGCTTCTCGGAGCGTTGACCTTTCCGCATCAGGGTGGTGTTCTGCGGGGTGGGTGTCCACGCCAGTCAGGCTGCCTCCTGGCAAATGACCATTTGCCACAGCACTTTATAGTAAACACAAATGAGGCAAAACTACTTTAGAACATGCCCTTTGATGAATATGGTTAGCAGAACGTAGGGGAGGGCAGGCCGGCAGACCCTGCTGCTGGCCGACTGACCATGCAGAGCGTTCAGCTGGCAGCCCGTAAGAAACGGGGCTTTCTTGGATTAGAACCTACAGCGAGGGCACCTGTTGGAGCCCCAGGGGCTAGGAGAATTTGCTGGCAAAAAAATTTCATGCTTAGTCACAGCGCCAGTCCCAAACACCCTGATTTTCTTCCTTCCTTCCTTTTCTTTCTTTCTTCTTCTTCTTTTTTTTTTTTGATGACTTGGATTTTATGCTATTAAAATAAAACACGCCAGAAGACAGGTAATAAAATGCACAGTGCTTACAAATGCATTATTGCCTTCATGCGTCCAACAACTCTCAGTGGCGCTGCATAGATAAGCTAATTATCTCACCCATGTGGAGGGGATCCCTACAGACTGTTGGACACAGTGCTCTGCATCTAGAAAGTGCTGGATGAATGCTGATGACAATAATACTTAAAGGTTAATGGAGGCATTTGCTACAGATCATGGAGCTCACAGTGGACTGGGAGAGTTAGAACCTGGCCATCTGGTTCCAGGACCCAATGCTTGACCTACTAGGACCCAGAAATCCTGCTGAATTTGTAAGGAGGGCTACTTTCATAAGATAGCTATCTAAGTTTCTAATAGTTTTCTATATTCATTGTAGGAAAAATGTAAAATACCAGAAAGGAGAAGGAGGAGGAGGAGAGGAAGAGAAAAATAGGAGCGTTGTCATGGGCCATCCCCACATTTTGGTGTATCCTTTCCCACTTTTTCTGTACCTCTGAGGGGTATGTACCCCATCATGCAGAAACACACACAGCACTTTCTAAGAAGCTGGTCTCTCCCTGCCAGCATCTCCTGCTTCTCTCCTCAGCGCCCTGTTGTGTGCCTCCATGTCTCTCAATGAACTTGGGGGGTGAGGGTCTTCTCACACTGCCATGGGATGCCCACCGAAGCAGGGGATCCCGTCATGACAACTTCCTTCCCTGGGAGGCCTCTGTGTCCCACGCAGGCGATGCCAGCTGTTTGTAGGCCTAAAGCAAAGCTGTGCTTGCCCCATGCATGGGGTGGGGGGTGGTTTGGGGTGGTCTTCATGGCAGGCGACCCCACCCTCACCAGGAGCTGAGGCCTCTGCTCCTTCGCAGTAAGACAGACAGGAGTCTGAATGCATCCCCTAGGCTCGTGTCTATTTGCAGCCCGCAGCCCTGTGGGTTATGCGTTTTATGAAAACGTTAGTAGCAAGAGCACAGCGAGCCTTGCTCCTGGTGCTTACAAAGAGCCACTTGAGAAAAGGGCGATAAAAAGATATTTTCAGGAGAAAAGCAAGGATGTTGGCAAATAACGTGACACTGTGGGGTCAGCTCGGAGAACATGTTTTTATTTTTGCTTTTTTCAAAGTTCTTGAGCTTAGATGTTACGTCTTCCGAGCTATCAGCTCCTGCCCTTCTCATTTGGGTGTACTTCCTCCAAAGGTCAAGGAGAGGTTTGGCTTAACTGCTGGGGGAGCAGGGGAGGTGCGGAGTGTGATCCTGCATGGGCCCCTGTGTCCCTCCGGGGGACTGTGGCATGCCTTCAATTCCTGTTTGAGGACAAAGTCGCCCTTGGTCTTCGTAAGCAGCCGCATCCCAGTCTAGCTCCAGTTTTCCTTCTGCATCTTCTAGGAAACAGCTGGCAGATAACTGCACTCCTCTTGCTAAGGAGGGTATGTGGGAAGCTCTCCGGAAGACCTCTCTTCCAAGCAGAGGCGGGTGCGGACCGGGACCACTTGCCGGGGTCTGGGTTCTGGGAGGAGGTGCCTTCTGGAAGCTGAGGTGGCAACTCAGGGCTGCGTGGTTCAGCCCAGGAGACACCTTCAGAGCCCTGTGGGTGGGACCTGGGGGGGCATTGCGGCTCATTCACCTCCTGGTGGGGAGGAAGGCCCTTGACTGCCGGGCTCGGGGGTGGGAGATAGGCTGCTGCTTCGTTGCCTCGTCTGCTCATTCATTCAGCTGGTGTTTACTGTGTGCAGCACGGTCCTCGCCACAGAGACCCTTGCTTTGGCAGAAGAGGGGCGAATGGTGTCAGGCTGCAAATCAGCGACGGTCCCTGGAAGCGTTTCTCTCTTTTGGGGAGCAGGGGATGGGCACAGAATCCTCTCTGAGCTCAGCAACTTTATATTGGCAGGAATCCCACACCTCTCTCGGAAGGACCTGGAATGCCCCGTGCCCCTCCTCATCCCGATCTGGGGTGGGTGGCTGTCTCTGAGCAGGGCCAGCTGGCCATGAAGCATCTCACCTAGGAGCCCGGCGGACAATGAGGCCGCCATGTGCCCTGCTGTGGCTTGCCAGAAGCGGCCATCTCCAGCAGCTCCCGCCCCAGTCGACGCTCCTCCCATGCAGAATGTGGGATTCCAGCATGACCCTCTGAGGTCACTTCCCCGAGGATGGGATTTTGCAGTCAAGGTCAACCTGAAAACTGGGAGGTGCTCTGCAGGGGCCAAGCCTAATTTCCACAGGTGCTTTTAATCAGAGGGCTTTCTCTGGCTGGTTGCAGAAGAGAAGGCAGGCCTCCCGCCCCATACCCTGACATCACACAACTGGTGTTCTTCACACCAGTTCTCCGAGTCCCCAATGCCAACTGGATGTCTGACAACTCCGTTCACTTCTGACTGCCCAGAGTTAGCACCGGGACTGATCAGCGACACTAAGTGACAACGTTCCCCACCCCGGACACCAGCCACACGCGGAGTGCCCAGATGACCCACGTTTCTGGCCGGCCATGTACACATTTAGGGCACCCCGATCCCTCTCAGGTTTGATCATTAGCCGGATCAACTTACAGAACCCAGGGAAACAGTGCCCATAATGAATCACCCACCTATCACAGAGGCTACAGCTTGGGCACAACCAGACGAAAGTGGTGCACAGCACACAGTGTTACAGAAGGGGGTGGAGGTCCGGGGCACCTTGGGCACGCTGCCCCCCGATACCAGGGCGCGCCCGCCGACCTGCGAGGTCTCCAAACACAGTTAGTGATTTGGAGATTCACCTGCCTCGCGCGATGGATGGAATCATGGGTTTGCTGGAGGTGGAACTCAGTCTCCAGCGCCCCCTCCTCTCCCTAGAGGTGGACGTCCCAGACCCTAATGGTGGCTTGGTCTTCCCCGTGACCGGCCGGCCCCACCCCAAAGCTGTGGACGGGTCCTCCAACAGCGGCATCCTTAGTGTAAACTCAAGTGTGGTTTAAAGTGGACTGTTCTGGGGAACAAAGGAGACTTTGCTCACTCCTGCCGTTCAGGATCTTACACGTGTCCCAGAAGCTTGGTGCCAGTAACTGGGAACAAAGACCATAATTTTTTAGTCCAGTTGACCCTCGAACAAAGGTTTGAGCTGCACGGGTCCACTTCTTTGTGGATTTTCTTAATGCTGTTTTCTTTTCTCTAGTTTACCGACTGTAAAAATAGAGCATCTGAAACCTGGAACATACAAAATACTTGTTCACCAACCATTGTTTTCTGCAGGCTCCTGTCTGAAGGAGGCTCTTAGTGTTTGGGGGTAAAAAGGCGTCCACGGATTTGTGACAGTGCAGGACTGGCGGCCCGAGTCCTTGCGTTGTTCAGGGACACTGCAGGAAGCCAGAGGGAGTCCTGCGTAAGGGGCTCGACATGTCAGCCCTGGCTTGAGGGTGGAGCAGCCGGGCAGCAAGGAATAGGGCAAGCCCGGAACTGAGAGCAGCCCCCGGCTGACGGCC
The DNA here is from genome assembly GCA_004024625.1 of Mellivora capensis. NCBI lineage: Eukaryota > Metazoa > Chordata > Mammalia > Carnivora > Mustelidae > Mellivora > Mellivora capensis. Next base: position 88,383 of record PISX010001750.1, read on the forward strand.
AGCTGGGGAGTGGGGACCTCCGTTCCATGGGTATAAGAAGCTGAATTTGGCCAAGCATCTGGACAAGCTGGGAAGCAGATTCTTCCGACAGCCTCCTGGGCGAGCGCGGCCGGGCACTTCTGCCCCAGTGAGACCCAGAGCTGACAGCCGGCTCTGTCCAGCCTGCGGTTCTGACCAGGAGCCGGCTCCTGCCAACCTGCTAGCCGTCACCTTCCCTGGGGAGTCAGCAACCCCGGGGCCACGGACCGAATCACTGGTTTTTCCCCCACCCCCTCCCCTTACAGGAAATCTTCAAGTGGCCCTGACTCATGCCCTCGGTGCGGGAAGGAAGTCTAGTTGATGTCGATTCCTCATTTTGTGAATGAGAAAGTGGACTTGGGGAAGTAAAGGGCCGTTGCCAATGAGCTTTTGGGGGCCCCGAGCTCTGTCCCATGCCCAGCAGACCTGTATGTTCAAGGCTGGCCACGGGGTGGGCACGGCTGCCCCACGGTGGCCGGTCTGTCCCGGGCCCGGCTGATGTGCCCAGTGCTGGCACCTCAGAATTCTCCAGAAGGAAGGAAGCCTCAGGAAGTGCGTGGTCAGAGCAGCTTGGGGGAGCCACCTGTCCATGACCTCCAGAACCTGGCCTGATTGTCTGGAAATGCAGTCTTTTGGTTAAAGCCAAACGTTTTCTTGCTGCTGCTTGTGGCTTCCTGTCCCTCAGACTAGACCCACTGGTGTGTCTCTCCAGCCTCTGGTTGTGGGGACAGCAGGTCAGTGATGGACAGGAAAGCCTGCTGTGGTCTGAAAGCCAAGGTCTGGAGAGCAGTCAGTTAAGGGAACGTCGTCAAGATGATGTAGGAGCTTTTTTTAAAATTTCCCCCAAAGCGGGCTCTGATCTTCTAACCACTGGTCATTTCTTCAACAACTCCATGCATTTCTTCACACAGTTGATGTGGTTTTACTTCCTCACCTCAGGGGCAGGTGTGATTCCCGGCTGGTTTTCGTGAGTCCCTGTTCCCGGTCTGCCTTGGCTTGAAGTCGGCCGCGCGGCGGGGGTTGGAATCCATTTGGCTCTTTAGCAAGGTCTCTCTGGCTTCCCGACAGTGGCTCTGGCCACGTTCACCTTCACCTTATCCTCCCTGAGTGAGAAGAATCCAGGAGAAAGTTGGAAGTCTGTGGCTTTTTACTGTGCAATAGAATTCTACGTGACAGCATCGATACATCCGGAAGAAGCCACATTGAGAGAGACCTGGCTGGAGAGAGATTCCTCTTCCTCAGCAAGACCAGAGCTCGCCGGGGTGCTGCCCCGCAGTGGTGCAGGGAGGGTGGGATACACGGACTCCGGGGAGAGGGTGCCGGCGGTGGGTGGGGGGGAGGCACGGCTGCCGGAAGCCCCCCGACATTGCGCACCCGTGTGCTGCCCGGGGATTTCCACGGATCTCTCAGGTTCTGGTTCTGTGGGGGCCCAGACGATAACAAGGCAAAGCCCCGGGAATGGGGCGCTCAGCCCCTGTCAGCAGTCGCTCAGCTGGGGTTGGCCCGGGGCTTGGGGTCCTGGTGGGCGGCCTCAGAGCTGAGGCTCAGGCCCCATGGGGCCAGGGTGAGAGCCAGCGGCTGCTCCCTGCTCGTGGGGTTCCAGGCCAGCCTGAGAGATGGGGCGGGAGGGGGGCACGTCTCTCTGTGGCCCGGAGCCACGGCCGTGCGGACCGGTCTGCCCGTGCCAAAGCCCCTCGTCCTGAGTCTTCATCATGTTGCTGGAGAAGCAGCCCCCATCGAGCGGGCCACCCCAGCGGTTAGGGGCCACCCAGCCTCAAAGCCACATGCCATGTCCCAGCCGCTGGGCTCCGGCCTGGGCCAGGACCCCTGCTGGCTCCTGCTCTGGTCACCGGCCACCAGCGGCGCCCACAGGGGGTCAACAGCAGCACGGGGCTTAGTGGAGTGAGGCGGGGTACCAGACGCTCCTCTAAGAGCCGGGTGGAGTGGGGGTGTGCCCCCGCCTCATCCCCCACGCGACTGTCACCACAGACAGGGCAGAGCACACATGGCGGACAGGAGCGACCTGCGCCCCAGGCGTTAGAAGCGGGCGGAGGGCACGGCACAGCCCCGAGGATTGTCGCTGTCTTGGGGCGTGTTCCGGGTTTGCTGTGAACCGTACTTCCCAGAGGGACCACGAGCTTTTCCCATTCAGGGGGCTGTGCTGCAAGTTCCTGTAACAGGAGAGATTCATGGGGCAGATCTGGTGCTGAATGAAGAGAGCCTCCCTCGCCCTCCATCCAGCTTTTGCACCGTGGACCGCCAGTTACGTGCCCGGGGCCTGGTAGCATCATGGTCCTCCTTGCCCTGTGGATAACTGGGAACCAGCATTCCTGCTGCTCCAAGGGCCCTGCTTGGCAACAAGTGGAGGCGGGGACCCCCCCCCCGGCCCCTTTACAAGCCTCCTGCTCTCCCCCCAAGGCTCTTTTGCACACTATGGAGGTCTGTTTACAAGTCTGAGTGTTCTTCCCTCCTCGCAGAGAGTTTCACCTGAAACACCCTGGCTCCAATGGGAGCCATTGGGAGGTCATTGGTAAGGAAGGCCCTTTGAATGCTTAGTGAGCGAGCAGGCGGCAGAGCCCATCCAAGCAGGGACCCTGGTGTGGGGTCTGTTGCAGGACTGTGGCAGGGCCTGGCCCTCCGTCCGTCCTCACCTGCACGACTGTCATCAGCATCGAGCATGTCGGCCAAGGGCCCGTCCGGGCGTGGACTCTAGATGCTGGGCGATTTGAAGACCTTGTATCTTACAGGACGCAACACCAACTTCTTTTTCGCCACAGGAAGAAACACATAGCGAGAAGCGCCGATGTCGTGAAGGACAGAGGATAGGGGAAGGAGCGGGCTTTGGACCCCAGGCTGGGACCTGCAGGGAGGGTCTTGGCTCTGTCCTCCAGGAAGCCGGGGTGCGGTGTGTCCTTTGCAGGAGGAGGATGGGGCTTCGTGGAGGGGGTGGCCGCCAGATGCTGATGACCGCCTGCAAGGGTCAGCCTGGATGTGGGGTGTTCGTTGGGGGGGCCTGTGAGTTCTGAAGGTGTGAGGCCAGCTTGCCCAAGACGGCTAGGGCCTGGGCAGAGTGGGCAGCAGGTGTCAGAGGGAAGGTGGAGACAGGGGCTTCCTGAGGCCCTTTGGCACTTTCCCAGCTTTTCTGCAGAGCCAATTGCCCCAGAACCCGTTGGGTTTGGGGGTTTCCTGTGTCTCCTGAGGGACTGGCCCAGGCTTGAAGTTCTCTCGCTCTCTCTGGTGCTGCTCGGGCTGGGCCAGGAGGCCTGGAGGTCAGGGCTCTGCCTCCCCACAGGCCTCCCCCAGTCCAAGTTTGGTGCTTTCTGTTGGCTACCCGGAGCCCCCCATAGCAGCAGACCCGGGACCTCCGATCCTGGGAGGGTGGTCCCGGGAGACAGTATTTGGACTATATCTGCAACTCACGTCTCTGCTTGGAGGTGGTGAGCCCCTGGGAGCTGTATTTAGGTTATAGAACCTAGTTGGAGAGAAAGAGGACACAGAAGTACAAAATGGCATGGTCTGCGATGCTGTCGTTGGTGGAGAGGCGGCTGTCGTCGGCCACGGTGCCCCGCCGGGATGTCCAGCGGACATTAGTAACCGCAGAGGACGCACCCGCCGGCGTCGTGCAGGGTTCCCTCAGCAGCCGGGTAGGAGGGTGATTGTGGTCCCCATGGGCCCTTCCCAGGCACCTGGGGGGGACCAGACCAGGCACCAGGCCCATGCTGCCCTGCCTGCTCTTACTGGCCCCACCTTCCCCCAAGGACCGAGTTCCTGGGAGGGAAGTAGAGCCTCCGGGGCTGACCTTTCCTGTGTCCCCGCTCCCGGCCCGGCTCCCGTTGGGCAGCCCTCCACAGAGCGGATGGTTTTAAGTTTCCAAAAGACAAATCCTTTATCTGGAACATCTGCGTAGTCTGGGCATCTGTTGGACAAATGGCGAGCGGGCTCCCGGCTGGGGCGGCGGTGACATGCGGCTGGGGGTTCAAATCTTACCCAGGCCTGTTCTGTTGACTCCTGGATCTTCCCTTCCTGTGGGAAAGTGGTACAATTTCATAGAAGATTCAGGTTTGAGTATAAAAGTATCCATGAATGCGTTAAGTTTGAAAATCTGGACTCTGGCTGGAGGTCCAGCTGTGCTCCCCGTTCCCGGCTCTCCTGGGTCTGTGCTTCAGGCCGCTCGTCCAGCCCAGGAGCAACAGCTGCCTCCAGGGGCTCGAGGAGGTCTGTGCCCTGGAGGAAAGCCAGGGCACCCCGGGGTCATTCTTGCCCATTTCCTCCTTGTTCTGGCCGGTGGGTCTTCCTGGAACCGGGCAGAGCTGCCATGTGAGCCTCTAAGGGCCTGCCCGTCCCCGGGGGCTCGTGTGGATTCGGGGGTCGGGGCTCTGGGGATGTTTGTCTCCGGCAAGCCCTCTAGCAGCACAGCAGCTGCAGGCCCAGGGAGCACATCTGGGCCCCGAGGGCACCCCACGGGACCGGGGGCTCAGCCTGAATGGGAGTTTCTCTTTGCGCCCGAGCACAGCAGCCCACCTTGCTCTGGTTCCTGCTGACTGCTGGAGGGCTCTGACGCCCCACTCCCTGCAGATTGGACCCTCTGGAGGTGGCCCTGGAGAAAGGGGTGGGGTGCTCGCCCCAGGACCAGACGCTCCCAGCCCGTGGCCTGTATTTGGCATGGGCTAGACGTCTGGGTGGGGCTGCATTTCGATTTCTGACCCTTGGCCACTTCCCAGCTGTGACCTCAGGAACCCTCTCTGTTAAAGTCCATATTTGAAAGAACTTGACCTCACGCAGTAACTGTGGGCTCAGAGGGCCCCAGGGAACTAGCGACTGTGGATCTGAAGTTGGGCTGGGCTGTTGGCGGCCCCTGACTCAGTTACTCAGTGCCAGTAGGAGCCGGAGGCCTATCTGCTCTTAAACAAAACACTGACGCCAACAGGCTCTTACAGTGTCCCAGTTACCGGGTTCCAGGTCTCTGTGATTCTGTAATAACTTGTTCTCTTAGCAGCTTCCTGACACATACCCGCACACCCATGCACATACCTGCATACACGCACACACATGCACATGTGTGTGCACACAACGCACATTCGCACCCTCACACATGTAACACACGCGTGTGCGCACACACAGAACACACATGCACAAGCATACAGACACACCATGCATACACACGGTACACGCACACACCCAGGGGCACACATGTGTTTCCACAACCATCTGTTGTGGGGCTGGTCTCTCGGTCTTGCTGGGCTCCCTGACGGTTAACAAAGCCCACAGAGTCTGCTTTATCGACCTCAGATGGTTCAGGATGACTGGAAGGACAGGGAGCTGCGTTACTCTTCCAGAGAGCAGAAAGGATCCCGAGAGAGGGACTGCAGTGCCGGGCTCTGTGGCTGGTGGTCCATCCTGGGTGAGCTTTGCAAACACGCCCAGCAGCTCGCTGTAGGAACAGTGAGCCCGGGGAAATAAACGGGCCGTGCATTCCATTCTGTCCAGAGAAAGCCTGGCTGGTCTCCAGGTGTGCTCCCGTGCTGCCGCCATGGGAGCCACAAGCCACGCGCCGAACACGGTCCCCATGCTTGCTATCCTTTCCCTTGCTTCTGCTCCTTCCCATGGAGGCTGACCTCCATCCCATAAAAATGCAAGGAGACCATCTTGCACCAAAGCAGAAGTTATCCCGAGGGCCTGCCTTTCCCCCCAGGGGTGACTGTTAAACAAGCTCTTCCTCCTCCTGGCCATCACGGCCCCTTGGCACTTGCTCTGTTATTATTTTTCAGGTCTGCAAACGACTGGGAACAAACAAGCTAGTACAGAAAAAGGGATGATCCGAACACTTGGTTTCCACTAAATGATTATCTTACGGGAACACTGTGCCTTCTGGGATACGGGGTAAGATGATGGATGGACAGTCGGTGAACGGTACGTTCTGTTCTGAGCTGCAGATTGGTGGCTTTCATTCTCGTGCTCAGTCTTGCACAGCTTTGCAACGAGCGAAGGAGAACTTGAGCTCTCAGGGCTCTCGGGAGCCCGTCTTGTTTGCCCTGGACCAGCTTCTGGCGTAAAGAGCAGATTCCAGAGCCCGGGCTGCCCGGCTGACCGCACTGGCCTTCGCAGGTCTGCGGAGTAGGGACGGCTCTCCGGGGCTGCTGGGCGGGGGCGGGGGCGGGGAAGACCTCTCTGGCTGGCGGTCTGCCCTCGTGGAGAGAGGAGATGGGGCGGGCAGATCCCTTCACTCGCTGCCCCTGCCCAGGGCCCACCCACTAAGGGATCCTGGCCCCAGCCTCGCCCTGCCCCTCTTCCATCGGAGGGGTCCACTTAGGCATTTCTTGCGGGGACGCTGCAGAGGCTGGCCTGGCAGAGGCATGAAGGGCACCCTGGCAGCTGCCTCCGTCCCTCCGGGCTGGAATGCTGATGTTCCAGGGTGTGTGGAGATGGCACCTGCACTCCCCCCAGAGGACCCGTACCCTCTGGGAGTCGTGCTGTGTGGCCATCAGCCGCCCACCTCAGTCTGCCTTTTCCATCTATGCATTCTGAGCACCCAGGGCCTGCTTTCCGGGGTGGTAGGGGAGGCTGGGGCTCTGGGAACCCGCTCTGTGCACTGTCTATATGTCTTATCCGCCAGGGCAACACACACTTCTTTACACAGCTCCCGAAGCCCCGTGTTGCAAGGCGGAGGGTGGCTGAAATCTCACTGATGTCCGTATTTGCTGTGCCTTCTGATGGAGGAGTCTCCGCTAGAAGGAGACAGGCTCTGCGGCAGGCCGGCTCCAGCTGGCGGCCTCTCGTTCCCCCTGGACGCTCCCAGTGTCAGGGCGTGGGCCTGGGCCTCACCCCCCTGGATCCTCAGTGAGCAGAGCATTCCTCGTGGGAGCTCCGGCTGGCCCTCCCGATCACGACCCCAGAGCACGGCACACCCCTCGGTCGTCCAGGGAAGGCAAGGCCACGGAAGCTGCCCGAGTGTCCTGCCGATGGATGACTCCAACATCCCCGGGGAGGTGCTTGGGGCACCACTTCCCGCCCCTCCAGGCCAGTGCAGGAATTGTCTACAGGCCAGTGAAGCTGTGAGTCGAGCACTCCAGCTGGACTGCTCCGGTGTCTTTGGGAAGCCAGGAGCCAGCCCACGCAGTGACTCGGGGCCACCTGCTGGCTGGGTAGCCCCGGGGCACTGTGAGCACAGTCCTCTGCTGGCAGGACCTTGTGTTCTGCTTTATTTTTATCTCCGTGTCGAGTTCACCTTTATTGTTCCAGCTCCGCTTAGACACAGCGTGAGGTCTTCCCTGGCCTTCGTTCTTGGCCTTGGAGACACATACCTGCCTGCTCTTCCAGCCTTCGCGGCAGGCTCGGGGCAGCGAGTGTGGGCCGAGGGCCTGCCGCAGCGGGCCGAGCTGAGAAGGCGCAGGCAGTGGCCCTCTGCAGTGACTCGCCCCAGGCCCCAGCCGGTATGCTCAGGCTGGGGTGCGCACACCTGATCCATGCACTGGCTGGGGGGGCCAGCCGGGGCCAGGAGGTACCCCGCCCCCGGGGGCCAGGGAAGTCGTCGCCCACGTCAGAGGCGCTGGGTGCCCCACCGGCCGGCTGGTCGGCGGCACTGAGCGGCCTTTGTTTCTCGCTGCAATGACTTCCCTCTTTGGGTCAATTATACAGCCTAATAGCTGTTATTACGTCTGAACACAGTGTGTCGCGGCGGCCTTGTCCCAGCACCCTGCCGCCCTCCAAGACCAGGCGCCGCCTGCTGCTTGGCTGGTCCTCCCCGGGGGGGCCTCATCCCGCAGGGTAACCAGGCAGAGGTGGCCCGAGGGGGGCTGTGGAAGATAGGGGTGGCGTGTACAGGGGCCCAGGGGACCGCAGCTTGTGTCCTGGAGCTTCTGCCCGGGCCGGGTGCGTCTGCCAGCCACTGTGTGCACCTGTACTTGCCAGGTTGAAGCCTCGGCAGGGTGAGCTCGCTTTTCCCTTAGCCTCCCATGGAATGTTCTGGAAGGAATGAAGGAGGCCGCCCTGGCCTCGCTGCAGCTCCCCTCGGCATTTGTTCTCTCTGGTATGACTCAGACTTCTTACCTGGGAGTCCCTCTGCTGGGGCAGCGGCGGTGCCGTCACCGTGCACACGAGTCCCTGTGAAGGATGCGGCTGGGCGGTGTGGGGCTCCGAGGTTCGTCAGCCGGCTCCTGCCCTCGGGGAGCGGTCACTGGGGTCCAGGGTGGAGGGCATGGCCGCAGGGTCAGCCAGGATGAGCGCAGGGATGTGGCCGCCGCAGGAACAGCACCGGGGGCCGTGCCCAGCCAGCACCCAGGTGTGCGGCCGCGCAGCTGTGGGAACGGACAGGGATGTGCTTACTTCACCCCCGTCGGCTTGGTCCCTGACGCCGAAAAGGCCGAGGGGCCATGACAGCAGCCAGGGCTGCCCATGCGGTGGCCATGGGGTTCCCCAGGCATAGAAGCTGGGATGAGGGAGTCAGGGAGGCAAGGACGTCCACGCTGGATGCCTGGGTGGACTGGGGACCCCCAGCACCCCGGATTCTGTGTGGGTTTCTGCCTTCGCCGTGTGCTTCCCACGGCTGTTGAAACCGAACACAGAACAGTGGAATAACAAATTGACCTTTTATAGGGTTGTTGGTTATGATTATTGTTTGAGCTTAAAGCCAAATGTTAGCTTTTCCACCCAGTCCCCTCTTATGGCTGGCCTTCTCTCCTCCGACAGGCAGTGTGAGCCTCCCTGGGGCTCACAGCTGGGGAGTGGGCACTGTAGCCCTCATTCGTGGCCGGCACCCGAGCTTGGTCCAGGGTGAGGGGCTCCTGGGAAGGGACAGCAGAGGGGTCAAGGGCTCAGGGGAGGTGTAGACAGGCTCCCTTCCAGGCAGCGGTGTGGACGGGCCAGATGTGGCAGGGGTGTTCTGGACAGCTCCCGAGGGCTGCCCCCACAAAGCAAGTCTGGGAGCCCTTGAGGATCTCGCTGGGGTTCGGATGGGGCAGGAGGGCCTGGGGCCCGAGCTGCCCTCTCCAGCCAGGGCTGTGCTCTACGGTCTGCCCCGAGCAGAGAGCACGGCTGAAATGGTTCCTGTGGGGTTGAGCCATCTCTCCGAGATGCACGTCCTTTTCCTCCAAAGCATGTGTGGCATTCCTACGGGCCTTCCTTATCCACAAGCCACCAAGGCTGGGGAGCCACTAGCCAGACAAAGGGAATGAGGCAGCAGGCTTCAGGAATTCCCCTTGGGCTGCTTGCATGACAAGCACCTGGGCCAGCTTCCATGCAGGGGTGCGGCATCTGGCCCAGCAGCTCTGTGGTCCGTATCACACAGGGACCACTGGCCCCACCACTCTGTGGAGCTGCTGTCCTGCACGTGGTGTCACAGAGTTGCCACGGCCTCCCTGGGGCTGGCCAGGCTGACGGCGGCACAGAGCCCTGCCCTCCTCAGGGCCCACACAGCTTGGTGGACGGCTTCCCTTGTTGGCGGACGCAGGACCCTGTTCCTGGGGCAGTTTTCCCAACCATATCTGGGCGTGGCTTCATGCCAGTCTGTTTGGTGATGACAGGGCCACGGGGGCCACGGGGCCAGACCTGGAAGGCCCCCTACCACGTGACCTCCAGGCTGGACCCTCCCTAGCACTTCTGTCTTCCCGCGGGCGCTCTCCCCCCTCGAGCCAACATGACTCCTTGAAGGGCAGGGCCATCCCAGCCCCTCACTGTCGCTGGCAGGTGCCACGTCTCCCAGCTGGCATTCAGCAAGTGTTGGCTGAGATCCCTGATCTGCCACGGACCTCGGGGCCAGGCACTGGGCTCTTGGTGCAGTGCTGAGTCAAGGGGGACCCGAGATAGAAGACAGGGACCCCAGAGGCCCAACTCACCCAAAGTCATATCATTCCCTACTTCCTGCTTGCCCCATTTGCTGCATTTCACCAAGGCTCCTGTCTTGCTGGGGAGTTCCTGCAGCCCAGACAATGGGGCTGGGGGGGCTCACCAGGCCGCAGAGTGGCCCCCAAATTTGCCCAGGACTATGTGCGTGAAGGTTCATTGGGGTTGCCGCTGCCAGAGGCAATATTTGAGTTAGTTCAAGTTTCTTCCCAAAGTTGGGAGACTCTGTGCTCAGGCGTGTGTGGAAATGCCTGTGGGGACGGGTTGTGACCTGTAGGACCAACAGAACCTCTCAGAGAAGTGGGAGACACGGTCCTCATGAAACAGCTCTGGCCTGGGGTCTGAGGACCCAGCAGGGGGCCTAGTGAGAACTGTGACAAGGTCAAGTCCCGTGAAGTGGACAGAAAGTGCCATGGGTACCGGGGCACTGTTAAGCCTGGCCTTCGGGGATGTTCGGTCCCGTACGGGGGTGGGGGTGGTGGGGAGTGGCCGGGGATAGCGCAGCATCTGTCAAGGCCTCCCTGAGATGCAGGGATGGATCCTGCCCTCGGACTAACCGAATCACACACAGGCAGGTGGTCACGGAAGGCAGCACCGATGACGACGGGTTCGGAGTGCTCACGGGGCAGCAACACATGTGCTGAGGGGGGGAGGGTGTGCGGAGCGCTGAAGGACCCACGGCAGGGATCTAGGCAATGTGTGCATACAGACTTACCCCAGACAGAAGGAACAGCAAAGGCCCTGGGGCAGGTGGCTCCTGGCATGTCCAAGGCTTGTTGTGGGGGGGAAGGGAAGTAGCCTGATGCTAGTGGGGTATTTCTCAGAGGAATATACTTTAAAGGGTGCGTGTGTGTGCACGCGCGTGCATGCGGCAAGGCAAAGAAGGGAAGTGTGGCCGTGGGGCCGAGGCAGGAATTGGTCAGTCCCTTGGACCCTACCATGCAGCATCCGCTGGTTGTGAACATTCTATATACCAGGAGGGTAATGGAGGTGGGTGGGGGCTCAACCTGCCTTGGGCCCTTAGAGACCGTGTTCAGCACACGTAGGCGCGTCCCATGAGAGGGACAGTCCGGGTACAGGCCGCCTGGCAAGGAGCAAGAAGGAGGCTTCCCCCCGGAAGAGGGAGCCTGCACCCTCTGGGCACTCCTTGAGGATTCACCACGATTGACTGGGGCTCTGTGATTAGGAGAGAAAGTGGGGTGGAGGTCTCTAGGGTCCTTTTGAGCTGAAAAGGGAGTTTTACCTGAGCAGCTTCATCTCCCGGCTGCCCTGGGAGAAGGCATCCTTTAGCTCTGGGCTAACAACCTAGGAGAGAGGGGGCTGGTGGCCCAGGGGAGCTGCAGGTGCATGCCAGGCCTCTAACCCCCAGGTGGTGCCTTCCCTGTGGAGCAGAGCCAGCCAGGCTCCGGGGCCCCGCCCCCCCATCTCCACAGGCCCCGCCCTTGGCCCCGCCTACTGCCCCCAGCTGCCTGGGGGAGGCCTGTCTCCCAGGAATCTGTCCTGCCCCTGCTTCCCATACCTGCAGCCTCAGAGCCACCTCTCTTCCTGCTCTGGCCTGGAGAGCTTTCTGAGCCACCGGTAGGACTGGGCCTGGGGAGGAGGTGGTGTGGGGCCCTGGGGTTGTAGGTTCTGGGGGGTGTAGGGCCTGGCAGTGTCGGTCCTGGGGGTGTGAGTCATGGAGGCTGTAGGTCCTGGGGGGCTATAGGACTTGGGCCGGTGGGGGGCCTGGGGCTGTGGGGCTGGAGTGTGGGGTTGGGGGACTGGAGTTGTGGGGCTGGGCACCAGGACTTTGGTATTAGGGAAGTCGGGTTCTTGGTGGCCCTGCTCTCCAGCAGGTGAATTCGCTAAACGTGCTGTCTTGTTTCTGCAGTTGGGGTCTGCAGCAGGTTATTCTAGGAAGAGCACAGCAGATCCTGTGGTCTCTATCACGCAGATGAGGCACGAGTGAGCTCTGTCCATATAAACATCCTTTCTGCCCCTCTTCCACAGCTCCCTGCGTCCCCAGCTAGGCTGTCCTGGTGTCCCTGGGAGCTTGGGGTGGGGCTGGCTGGGGTCGGGCGCTGGACCCCCACACTGACTCGTCAAGTGACTGGGGCCAGCATTCGGACTCCCGGGAGGGTCTCCGCAGCTGTCCCGTGGCTCATAATGTTCCCAGGCCTAGCTTGTCACTTTCAGGTTGTTTCTTTTGGAAAACTCGGAAATGTGCCAGGAATAAGAGAGGCATCCCTGAGAATCTCTGGACTCCGATGGCAGTGCTCCTGAGCATGTTTCCCTCTGCCGATCATCAGGACTAGGGAAGAGGGAAACCCAGCCCCCACTGTGGGTGCCCCAATAGAATCTGCTTCCAGAATCAGGGCATGAGGCCGGGCGCGGGGCCAGTTGGCTCCCTTACTGTTGACTATCCTTATGTTCCCCAAACAACGCCCCTGTGCACCTGTGGGCGTGCTGCTGTGGGCCACCTTCCCTCCTGCTCCCAGGCCTGCAGGAACTGCCAACCAGCCTGGAAATACAAAGACTCCCTTCCAGAAAAACATCCTTTATAGTCTGAATTCCTAAAGACAATCACAGTGCCTGCTGGGCAGGAGCGGGGTGCCCACGAAGGGCGGCTAATACGGAATTTCATCTTTGAAACCTCCCTTCCTTTGTTTTAGTAACGGACTCTTCCAAGCCCGCATGTGGGAGACGGGAATTCTCTCCACTTTGGCGAGGGAGAGAACACCCTCCTGCACGCCATCCTCTGCTGGTTCCTCCTTTGATGGCCTCCGCACAGGGCTGCCTCGACAGCCATATGACCAGGAAGAACTTTTAGTCCCGCCCACAGCCTCTGGGGAGGGACAAGGGGCTGGCGTTGGATCAGTCACCAATGGCCAGGGGTTCATCAACATGCCCACATAATGAAGCCTCCATAAAGCCCCAGAAAGACGGGGTTCAGAGAGCTCCGGGACGCCGAGCCAGAATGCTGCCACCATGCCCAGGGGACCTCGCCCCTGGTATCTCGTCATCAGGCCGTTGACGTCCGTTCTCTAACGTAACGTCCTCTGTAATAAACCGGCAATCCGGCCAGTAGACGGGTTCCCTGAGTTCTGTGAGCCGCTCGCGGGAAGCGGAACATGAAGGGAGCCCCAGGAGGGCGTTGTGGGGACCCACGATCAGCAGCCCTTGGCTTCCCTGCAGCTGGAGTGTGGCGGGAGGCAGTGGGACAGAGCCTCCAACCTGCGGGATGGGTCTCGGCATCCAGGGAGACCGCGTCAGAGCTGGGTTCCCCTGTGTGACGCCCACCATGTTCTTAGGCCTCCCAGTGCGTGTCCTACTTAACAGCCCCGGGCATCTCCTGGATCTGGGAAAGGAGCCACGGGCGCCAGGTTGTAGGGAAGAGAAGTGGCTCCTTCTGGACGCTGATGGTAGCTGCTGGGTCATTCCGGGTTAGGTGTGGGGAAGATTAGCGTCCTTGCCACGGTGCGATGGGCCCTGGGAATGGCCCCTTGTAGCCGCCTTTGCCCTCCATATCATAGAAGTCAACAGCTTTGTAAGCTGGGGAACTTCCGTCCCAGCTGGATGACTACAGATTGCAGAACTGTGGCACCGTGGGGAGGGTCTCCCTGCCATGGCTGGGCCCCTTCGGCATGTTCCTGATCGTCTTCCCAGGTTATCAAAACCAGCGCCCAGGGAGGTTCTGTTTCCTAACCCGTAGGTGCCCCTGAAGTCGGGGAGCGAGAGTTGCTTTCTCTGAGCTGCCACGGGCCATTCTCCATCTGTCATCACATACCTGGACAGATGCAGCAGACGGTCCCGTGTCCTCCCCCAGCCAGCCCTCCGGTCACTGCCCTCCTAAGGTTGTGGGGGAGCAGAGTTCACGTGCTAGAATCTCGCCATACTCGAGAGAGGCCGCCGGGATGAGCAGCAGGTATCCTGAGGCATCTTTGCCCTCAGGATGTCTCTGCTGCACACCTTCCTCCCACGGAGGCACCGAGGGGTGTGGGGATGCATCTGGCCTGGGTCCCAATGGGCCTTGCAGCCCTCAGATGCTCTGGTCTCCGTCCTTGGAGAATGTTGGGCTCTGGCTTATGATGGCCGGCTCCAGCAGGAGAGCCCCAGCTTGGAAACCGTGTACTTTAAAAGGCCCCAGCTTGCAGCAGGGAGAGGGGGAGAGCTTCGGAACAAGATGTTGGTATCTCAGTGCCCGTGAATGTGACCTTGTTTGAAAATAGGGTCTCGGGGTGCCTGGGTGGCTCAGTGGGTTAAATCCTCTGCTTTCGGCTCAGGTCATGATCTCAGGGTCCTGGGATCGAGCCCCGCATCGGGCTCTCTGCTCAGCAGGGAGCCTGCTTCCCCCTCTCTCTGCCTGCCTCTCTGCCTACTTGTGATCTCTGTCTGTCAAATAAATAAATAAAATCTTTAAAAAAAAAAGAAAATAGGGTCTTAGCAGAGGTGATCAGGATAAGGCGAGGGCATCAGGTGGGCCCTGGTCCAATAGGATGCGAATCCTTATAAGAAAAGACACAAGGAAGTCGGCTTCTGGGAAGGGAGGCAGAGCGGGGAGCAACATATCTAGAAACCTGGGAGGGCCAGGGCTGACGGCTGTTGTCAGAAGCCAGAAGACGCAGGGACGGATTCTACCCCGAATTGTGCAGGGAGCAGGATGCTGCTGATGCCCTGGCCTCTGGCTTCCGGCCTCCAGAACCAGGAGATGGTAAACTTCTGTTGTGGCCCCTGGATTGTGGTGCTTTGTAAAGTTTGCCCCCCGAACCGAGACTCTGCGCTGCGCTGGCGTTCATGCTCAGGCTGGGGGTCTCCGGGACTCACGGCCACCTCATCAGCGACTCTGTTCCTGACCTCAGAGTTAGAGGGATACGGGTAAACACCCCTGGCACAGCACGGCCACTGGCCTCCCGCATCACCCAGCCAGTGGGCCGTCATCATACCCATCCTGTAAAGGGAGAAACTGAGGCTCAGAGAGCACTCACTTCCAGGCTCAAAGCACAGCCCGACTGCACAGGGGAGAGGGGATGGGCAGCCACCAGACTGCAGCTTCTCTGCATATCGTGGCTTCCAGGCTCCGTGCCCTACCGGCTTTGAGACCGGAAAGCCCGAGGGGCAGGGTGTTGCCATGAAAAGGCAGCTGTGGAGGAATGACCCTACTCAGGGTCCCATCTAACCGCTTAGCTTCGTGTCTGGGGCCAGCCGAGTGATCCTCACTGGGTGACTGGTGCCCTGGGGTTCCACGTGCTCCCCTGTCAAATGGGTCTAACAAGGAGTAGCTCCAGGAAGTGAGCGATGAATGACGGGGAGGCCGCGGGAGCCTGGTCTTCCCCCAAGGCCCAGCATTTGGACTCAGGCTTCCTGTTTGCTGCTTACCTCTGTCCGCATATATGGGAAGATACATATGCGACTGGCCAGGCCCTGCAGAGCGAGGACAGAACCTAGAAGCTGAGCAGGGACATCAACAGTGGGTTTCAAAGCTTCCTTAGAACAAATGTGGAAACACAACAGGGTGTTCTTGGGCAAATCTTGGGAATTAGAGTCACCAGGGGTGCAAAGCGGGCTCCACCGTGAAAGCCAGGCCACAAAGCCACGTCCCCAGGGAGCAACAGGCGTTCCAGCAACCTTGTTTTCTTTAGAAGCTGTACAGTAGCCAAATCCCACAGTTACGCATGGAGAAACTGTGTGCTGCCTCCTTTTCTGGCTGGCTGAGCCCTCTGCTGTCCCCAGCAGGCCCCCACTGTACTCCCAGGGGAGGCATCCGTCTATTTACACCTGCTCAGGGGGCAGGATCTCCCCGTTCCGTCCCTGGCCCGATGGGACTGTTTCCTCCATCACCGGTTACTACAGAAGACAAGTACGGGAAGGGTGCTGTGGTCACTCTTCCCCTGGAGAAGGCACCATGTTGAAAACACACAACTTGTAACAGGCTCTCCAGGAAAACAGAACCCATGGGAGATGTGTTGCTGTAAGGACAGGAGGACATTTATCCTGGCAGCGGACCCGCCTACTTATGGAGGCTGAGAAGCTCTGTGGGATATGCGGGGGAGCCGGTTGTGTTATTCAGTCTGAGACGGGAGGACAGAGAACCCGAGAGGATGGACGTCCCGGCTCCCAATGAGAGAGCAAATTCACCGTCCTTCTGCCTGGGTGCTGTTGACTGAGTGCTGCCTATCCCCATCAGTGAGGGAGGAGTTCTTCGTTAGGTTTCGGAATCAAATGCTCATCTCTTCTGAAGACGCAGTCCCACAGACGCACCAGCGAACTGGGCGTCCCTTAGGCCAGCCGAGTTGATGCCAAATTAACCATCATCAGGTTTGACATCAGACATCCTGAGCAAGGGTCCTCTCGGGTCAGCCCTGTGTGGAGAAGCCCTGGCCGCCCCCAGCACTGATCCGTGGCGAATACTTCCTGCCGTTCTTGGCCTCGTCGCCTCCAGTCCTCCGGTAGCTTCGGGGCTGTCATCATGCCAGCCATTGCCTCCCACCCCCCGGAAGTCTTGCTTTCCCAGCTTTGTTCTCTCAAGTGTAGGGCTCTCCTTTCCCAGGGAACCTGCTTTCCAAGCAGCTCTGGCGCCAGCAGCTGGAAGCCTTTTTTAGGGATGAGCCGACAGCTCAGCATTTGTACTGAATGTTCTGAGTTGGCCTGGCCCCTGCCGTGTGCGCTGGAGGGAACCACACAACGGGAAATGGAATGGCTTCTCAGCCCTGCTGCTCACTTTGCTGACATTCCTTTTGGCTGCCTGGCGTGCTTTCCCTCAAGCTGCATTCAGAGAGCAGCTGCTGGGTTGGGTCTGCCTCTCCTTCCTCCCCCCTGACCTCCCTGGGTTTCCTTTCCCACACCCCGTCCTGTCTGCACCAGAGTCCCCTCCCCTCCCGGCCCAGATTGAGGCTGCAAGAGCCCCAGACCAAGCCGGGAGCAAGGCTGGGAGGCCCAGGAGATGCTAGGGCTCCGTGCTCGGGATCTGGGGACCCAGGAGGAGTAAGATGCTCTCCAGAGGATGCTCCTCGCGTCTAAGTGCTCCCTGGTTGGCTTGTGCTGGCGGGCAGCCCCCGGCCCCCCCCCCCCCCGCCGTAATCACTGTAGTCTGTGGATAATGAGGAACACAAGACTTTCACTTCCCCAGGTTCAAGGCCAAGTGGGGCAGTGGGAAAATCAGAGACAACAGGCGGTCCCCACCCCTGGGGGAGGGGCAGAGTCTCCTCCTGAGGAGGGCCAGGGCTCTGGGCCCCCGCCCCCCTGCAAAGTTGCCCTCCCTCCTCCCCGTGCTCTCTGTACCTCTCCAAAACGGAGATCCTCATGCTGCCCCCGCCCTGTGGAAGGATGCAGGAGAGGGGGTGGTGCTAGGGTGGGTTGCCTCCAGGCCCACCCAGCTTAGTGCCCAGACTTCTTCCCAGGGGGCCCTATGGGCTGTCACCACCCTGGCCTCCTGGGGAGGGTCCCGGGAATGATAGCCCCTGAACGGTCCTAGGGGGTGCGATCTCTCTTATCCCTTCTGTTTGGTCACCTCCTGGACCCTGCTTGACCTGCCGCCGATGGGGAGAAAGGGGCTTTGGGGCCGCCGGCAGGCCACTCTGTGCAGCAGTGAGGGGATGCAGTGACAGCCACCACGGCAAGCCTGTCCTGGCCAGCTCCTACCAGCACGCTCCGGGGCGGGGCTGCAGCCCACGGGGTCCGGGCTGTCCCCCATGCTGCTCCGGGTCCACCTGTCCTGCCCTCTGCCCTGCCCCCAGGGACAGCACAAGGCTGCCTCCCGTCAGGTCACAGGCCACTGTTGGACCACCCTGGGGAAAGTCCGAGTGGGTCAGAGGCTGTCAGTGAGTCTGTCCAGGGTCTCCCATTTCCATGTTCACTGGACCAGCACCATCCCACCCAAGCTGTGTGCCTGGCGGAGCCCCCCGGAGTGTGGGGCACAGACAGCCGTCTGCCCATCGTGACAGGTGCCCCACTGGGCTGGCCATTGCCCGGTGCCAGACTGGCTCTCTGCCCGATGGCCCCATCCCTGACATTTCCAAAGTCCAGCAGAGTGGGAGCTGGAGAGAGAGTGTGAGTGGGCTGTGGGCAGTCGCCAGCTGTCTTCCGATATCCCCGTGGAGCAGGCCCCATGTTTCGAGTCCTAAGGGCTCCTGATCACCGTCCCTGGAGGCCTGTGGTAGGAGACCTACTCCCAGCAAGATTTCTCCATCTCCACTCCCGGCAGTCCGAGCAGGGGCAGGCCCGGGGTCTGAGAGGGCCAAGGTCAGGCACCTGTGTCACACAGCAGAAAGGCCTGGGACCCCCGGCCACTGAAGATCATACTTGTCTTCAAGCTGCCATCATCTCACAGCCCTGGCAGAAAAGCCTCCCAGGCCAATCTTTTGTCTCCCTCTAAAGACACCCAGCATCTGGCCTCGGCATGGACGTGGCTGGAGGCCGAACAGAGGGTGTGCGCTGGGCCTGGGAGAGGAGAAGTGGGGAGCTCACCTCATTCCTGGTCCCTCGGCCCTGACAGCTTTGTTAGGCTAATCCCCTGCTTGTAGGGGGAGAGCGGGGGCCCTTCTTCCCCCGGGGCAGGGGGAGAGCTTCTGGACCCTCACCGCCTCTGTCCCTGTCCTGGTCCTGGCCATGTGAGCCCAGCCAGGTGATGTCCCCTCTCCAAGCAGCTTCTCTTATTTGGAGCTTAGATGAGCTCCAGGGGCAAGATTTGCCCACGAGACCCTGGGACAGACTGCGTTTCCCAAAGAGATCATGCCGACACCCATTGCCCCTCACAAGCCTGTCTTCAGGGCGACTGGTCTTCCTTCCCTGAGAGGCAGGGTCCCCGTCCCCTCCCCAGCAATGGTGTCACAGGGGCTATCCTCGGAGCACAGAGACCACTGGACCCCTCCCCTCTTTCTGGCTTTGCTTGCCCTGGGGCGAGGCAGCTGACAGGCGGCAAGGATGCCCGAGCCACCAGCACTGACGTGCCCGTGGAGGGACAGCAGCCCCTGCTGTCCCCTACCTGAGTCGCACAAGACCCTGAGCCAGAGACGCCCAGACGAGCCCAGGGGAGTGCTTAGTGATGCCTGTTGTTTTCAGCCACTGCGTTCTGAGGTTTGTGGCTTAGACATCGCACGGGAACAGGTGCATGGCCGTGTGGAGCCCGGGACTGTGCTGCGGGATCTCAGCGGCAGACGGAGGCTTCCTCGCGTCATGAATAAAATATCTGTTGCTTCCACTGACGGGTTCGGGTACCGATTTCCACGGTTTGGGGAAGCGGCTCTTTTGTCTCTGATGAAACGGAGGGCATGTCCCCTGGCATGTCCTTCTTGGGGGTCCCCAGGCCACCTCACCCAGGCTCCGTATACACAGGCACCTGGGCTCTCCTTTTTCCCTTTTCCAGCTGGAAAGTGCTGGAAATAACAAGAAAAGGGCTGGTGACCTGCACAGTTGCCCGTGCACCTGGGAAACAATTTTAAATATTGACGTGTGATCTGCAGGCTGATTGCACATTACTGTGGGGCGCTGCCATTACTAAGGGACACAGCAGAGGAGGGAAAAACTGCTCTCTGTAGAGAAAGGCTTTTATATTCCTGCTTGAAATGTTGCTCTCTTCCGCTTAAATGTGTTTGAAGAAATAAATTGTACTCACGGAGGAAAGTTGTCAGGAAGAAGCTGAGTTGTTGGGTGGAAGG
The DNA here is from genome assembly GCA_004024625.1 of Mellivora capensis. Classification (NCBI taxonomy): domain Eukaryota; kingdom Metazoa; phylum Chordata; class Mammalia; order Carnivora; family Mustelidae; genus Mellivora; species Mellivora capensis. Next base: position 107,870 of record PISX010001750.1, read on the forward strand.
ATGCCCTTGGACTTGGACGCTAGTGGGAGATCAGGAGCACCCGCCGTGAGCACCCCGCTGGGCACACGGGTCTTGTCAGGTCCTGCTCGGGGCAACTTCCCACGTGGAGTGGCTGCTGTTTCCTGGTGGGGGCATCCAGGTCATGGGGACGGGGACCTGTGCGTGTTCCCCCTTCCCCTCTCTCCGGGGGACTGGGTCCCGCTGCAGGTGGGCACGGCCTCGGGACCTCGGTCTGGGCTCTAGTTCCCCTGCCTCTTCGTTCGTGTTCTGCTGGCTGGACGTGGAGGTCCTGGTGGTGATGGGCCTCTGGGGGACCCAGTGACTGTGGAGCGCACACCCTCCCACCTGCACTAGATGGGGGTGGGGGCACACCCATTCCGTGAAGCCACAGGCACCTGTCACTGGGGGACTCTACAGGGGCATGGCTGAATTTTCTTCATCTTTGTGGAGTGTAGTGAGAGGTGTTCACGGAACGAGTGAGGTGAGAGGTGTGGCCTTCTCGGGGCAGCCTGTGGCCCTGTTTCCCTTCCTCTGATTCCACGAGATGCAGGAGGAGGAACGGGCCGGAAGGGCAGGTGACACAGGCTCTTGGCATTGCTAAGAGGGAAAGCTCTCTTGGGAGCCCTGCGCGGCTGGGATGGCGATCAGGCGCGCGTGTCCTGCGTGTGTGTGTCTTTCTCCAGAGCTGCTCCTCGCGGTGGCCAGGCCTGCCAGCCTCGCCCGAAGAGTTAGGCCGAGCTGTTCTCATCATGGGCCACAACCGGCAGGAAGCGAGTAGCGAGTGGGGACGTGCTGTGTGACCCGCGCCCTTCAGGTCACTGGGTTTCGGGAAACCTGCTGGTCTGGGGCTGTGGACCAACACTGAGGCAGCCAGGAAAGGACGAGGCCCAAACGGACTTGCACGTGAGGGTCAGACTTGCCGTCTGGAGGCGGGGCGAGCGCGCGGTCGGCGGCTGCGTGCGTGTCTACCCACTCCCTGGGCGTGAGTCGGCTCCTTTGGAGTGAACACAGACCGCTTACGTTTCCAACACCTCAAATGGTCTGGTCGTGGATCTTCGTGTCAAGGGGGAGATTTTATTGTATTTTTTATTTTTGAAAGATTTTATTTATTTGTCTGAGAGAGAGAGAGAGAGAGGGAGCTTAGGTTGGGAGGTTTGCCTCTGTCGTGGTTTGAAGCGAGGCTGGGGAGCGACAGCTTTGGCTGGTCCATCCCGACGTGGCTGCCTCGGCCCCCCGCCTCCCACGGCTGGGAGAAAGCAGGTTGGACTTCTAGAAGGACTCCGTGGTCCACTCATCCCCACCAGCAGCCGCGGCTCAGGGAGGAATTCGTCTCCCACAGGAGGAGGGAGCGATAGGATCATAAACTTGGAATTCGCCATCCCACACGTCAGAGGGCTCAGAAGGGAATTCGTGGGCCACACGAAATCTAATCTCCAGGCATCCGGCAGGACGCCATAACTCGCTACGGCTGGGACTCCGCGGCCCCTCGCAGGCCCAGGCATTCACGGTATGGGGTTTGAGCAATAAAAACCTTAAATCAATCCCTCTGTGCACTGAAAAGATAGAAGAATATGCCCAGGGTCATCCTTGCAGGGAAGAAGGAGAGGACGAAGGAGAAGGAGGAGGAAGAGGAAGGGGAGGGGACACACACGTGTTTTGCTTCTATCTGTAGCAGATTTTAGCCCCGTTTTTTGAAGAGCCCCCTAGGGTTTTTACGAACACTGGGTGTTTCTAGCCACTGGTTCCAGTAGAAGCTGTAGGTGAACACGGGTCCATGCACACTGACCACAGCACGTAGCCAGGCCTACAGCGAGGCAAAACCAAACTGCAAGTGGGGGTGCTGTGCATCCCCACGGCCTCATTTAAAATGTCTCCTTTGGGGGCCCCTGGGAGGCTCAGACAGTAAAACGTCTGCCTTCGGCTCAGGTCACAGTCTCAGGGGCCTGGGATCGAACCTGCATTGGGCTCCCTGCTCAGGGAGGAGTCTGCTTCTCCTTCTCCCTCTACTCCTTGCTTGTTTTTTCTCTCTCTCCCTCTCACTCTCTCTCGTTCTCGGGACTCCCCATGATGTGACGTGAGCACAGAAAGACGATTGCGGTTTCGGCCCATGGGCGCATGGGAGGCAGCAGGCCGGCCGCCTAGGGCCGCCCTCTAGGGACAAGGACAGCGTGCAGGTCAGCAGTCTGTGTGAGCTCCCAGCTCTGTATCTACTTATTTAAAAAAATGAAAAAGTTTGCTTATTGATTTATTTTTAGAGCAGTTTTAGGTTTGTAGCAAAATGGAGCAGAAGGAAGAGAGATAGCCCGCGGGCCCGCTCCCCCACCCAGGCAGGCACTGCCGCCCCCGCCGTCAGCACCCCGGCCGGTGGCCCTGCACGGACGGGTTGTCATCATCCGAAGGCCAGAGCTTACCGCAGGATTTACTCTGGGCGTTGGGCACGTTACGCTTCCGACAAACGTATGACGACGTGTACCGTCATTGCAGTGACAGGCAGAGTGGCCTCAGCACCCCAGAAACCCCTGCCCCACCCGACCATCCCTCTCTCCCCAGCCCCGGCAGCCACTGATCTCTCTCTCGCTCTCTCTCTTTTTTAAAGATTTGTTTATTCTAGAGAAAGAGAGTGTGAGCGTGACGGGGGAGAGAGGATCCGAGGCGGTCTCTACAGCACAGAGCCTGATGCAGGGCTCGAGCTCATGACCCCAGGATCAGGACCTGAGTTGAAACCAAGAGTCAGCAGCTCAACCGCCTGAGCTGGCCCCGGCGTCCCAGAGCTCTTGACCGTCTCCCTCGATCTCTCTTCTCCAGGATGTCACAGAGTCGGAACCACCGGGGAGACTTTCCGGGCTGGTTTCTCTCGCCTGGTAATAGACCCTTGACTTTCCTCCATGTCTTTTCACGGCCGGGGAGCCCATTCCGTTTCAACACGGAACTGCATCTCCTGTCTGGGCAGACCGCCCTTGGCTCTTCCGTTCACCCGGGGAAGGACGTCCTGGCAATGATGAAGAATGCGGCCACCCACGCCCATGTGGGCTTCTGGATGGACCTCGGAGCTCAGCTCCTCTGGGTGAGTGGGTAGGAGGACGTTTAATTTTGAAAAATTGTCAGGCTGTCGTCCACAGAGTGGTGGGCAGTCCTCACGCCTTCCCTGGGATGACCAGCCCTGCCAGCCCTGGTGGGGTGAGTGTCACAGATGACGGCCTTCCTAATGGGCGTGCAGTGTTATCCCATTGTGGTCTTACTGAATCTACTTTTAGGGGATTTGGTGACATGGAGAGGAAGCCGGGTTTTTTTTTTTTTTTTTTTAAGATTTTATTTATTTATTTAAGAGACAGAACATGAGCACAACAAGCAGGGGGAGCAGCAGAGGGAGAGGGAGAAGCAGACCCCCTGTGGAGCAGGGAGCCTGATGCAGGGCTCGATCCCAGGACCCTGGGAAGGCAGACACTTCCCCGACAGAACCGCCCAGGCGCCCAGGAAGGCTGTTTTTGTAAGACAGACGTGAGGAGGGCATCGGCCGACTGGGCTAGCTTGGAAGTGAGAGGAGCGGCCAGATCCCGGGCAGGGGGAGCGCTCCAGGGGCACCCAGAGCAGCGTGGACCTGCCCGCATGGCCGTGGGGCTGGGATGCAGGCCTGGCTGCCTGAGACTACGGGTCACCAGCCCTTCCTGGTCCCCATGGTGGTCCCCCGCCCTTCCCTTGGCCAGTACGAAGGCCTATTTGAAAATGTTTGGGGAGCGGCCCAGTGGGAGGCGGGGTTTGGGGCGCCCACTTCCTGCGTCCTCTGGGACGCAGAGCTGCAAGCTGCCCTTGAAGCAAACTCTCAACACCCCCAAAGCTGCTCTTTGAGTGGTGAGCTAGTCTCTCCTCCCAGAGGGACTTGAGGCTTATGTCACCCTCGTGCATTGGGAGGGGAGAGAAGGAGACAGAACGCGGTTTGAGCCACAGCGGGGAGAGGTGGTGGCTGGCTTAGTCCGGGGCCAATCAGCTTGGGTGCTGTGGGCACAGCCGATGGGTGTTTCTGGGGGGCTCCACGAGAAGTGGGGGGCACGCCTCTACTCACTCCCAAGGATAGGGTGAGTCCAGATGTGCGAAGACAAGCAAGCAGCTAGGAAGAAGAATAAAAAGGGGGAATGAATCCGACGGGAATGAAACAGCTCACCCCGCTGGGACACCAGCAGGTACGCTGCCCCAAGAGGACAGGTGACAACTGGGCACCAGAGAGGAGGGTTGCCCGAGGCGGTGGAGTCTCGCTGCGCCAGAAGGTCAGGCCGCCCAGCACAGCCCGATCCGCTCAGCTGGGGCATTCGACTGGGAAACGGTGGCTGGGTGCCCTGCCCAGCCTGAGGGCAGCCTCTTTGTAACCAACCAACCAACAAACAAACACCACATTTTGTTCTTCAATCCCAACGCCTCCCGCGACCCTGAGTGCACGTGGGCTCCGGGACAGCCTTGCCAGGGTTGGGTGCCAGGCGCCCCTCCAAGGGAGGCAGGGCGGCCCCGTGGTCTTGGGATGACCGTCTCCTGTTGGGGTCTGACCCAGCATGCTTGCTTGGATATACACGGCCCACTGGGGCGTTTTCCCGGGGTCCCTGGAATGAAAACCACCAGACGGCCGCATCTCCTTCAGCCCGAGGTTCTGATTTCCTGCTCCCAGAGCGCTGGGGGTGAGCAGCTGCAGCAGCGCCCTGGCCTGCTTGGAGAGAGGGGCCTGGAGCCGCAGGGTCATCGCGGACCTTTGCGAGCACAGAGTGAGTGAGGGAGACCAGCTGCTCTGAGCCCTGGACGCTGGCCAGCGCCACGGGGGAGGGGTGTCTCTAAACCTGGGATGGCATGGCACCGACGCCCAAGCCACCTCTCTCCCTGCCGCTCCTTGATCATGGGCCTGGTCCGGAGGCAGCCTGGGAATCCCTCTCCACACTTGCCGAGAGCGCCCTTCCAGACCGTGGGTGGACATTCTAGACCGTCTGCATGGCTGGGCCAGTGAGGAGGTGTCTTGCAAGCCACCAGCCCTCCTGGCGGGAGTGAGAGCAGAGTGTACGTGGGTGGCCACTATGGTCCTGGAGCCTGTGTTCCCGATGGGGACACCGAGGCTCACATGGGTCAGGCGACTTGCCCTGGATCCCCAGCTAGTAGGTACAGAGCAGGGTTGGGGACAGCTCCTACAGAGGACTTCTCCAAGGAGGATCAGTTGTTGGTCCCTTCGAATCCAGTTTTTTCACATTGGGGACGCTTCCCCGCTTTAGGAAAAACCTCATGTTCTCAGGACCAAAGCTGAGGCTGCTGAGGCTCCCGGTCCCCCCTTGGGGTAGAGGAAGGCAGACAGACATCTAGCAGCCTGGAAGAGGGTTTCCAGGGGAGCAGCGGGTTAAAGCCTCAGAGGTGAAATCCCAGGGACTCCAGCGGAATTCACGTCATTGCAGGACGGCCTCGCTGCTCAAGCACGTGGCTGTCGCTCAGTCTCGCACCATTGCCAGCCGGTGCGGGAGACGCACGTGCGCAGCCTGGACCGGCGCTGCCCCGGGGGCTCTGGTTTCCCGAGGCTGTGTGTGTTGGGTGCGGCGGGGTGAGCGCTGGGCCTCCGCCTGTCCCCTCCCCCACTGCGCTGGAGCCCTTGGGACGGGATGGCTCTCGGAGGCGATGGGGAGCGGGACAGACGTCCGTCCTGATGGTCTGCGGCCGAGCACCAGCCACCCCACACTTGGAGGTTTAGAGCAAAGTCGCTTAATTGCCATGGTTTGTGGATGGGGAATTTGGGCAGGACGGGGTGCAGTGGGGCCCCTGCGGCTCCTGGAGCGGACAGAGGTCACCTGGTGATCCCCGACTGGTGGGGGGCTGGCCTGGCGGGGCCAGGACCATTTCATTCATGTGCCCAGGCCCTCCCTGGGGGCAGCGGGCCTCTCCCAGGGTGAGTGGCTTCCCAGGGAGGAGGGGGCAGCCGCAGGGATCGGCCGTCTGGTCCCTTCCACCGCGTCCCCTCAAGGAGCATCATGGGAGCCAGCCTGACCCCAGGGAGGGAAGTCGGTCGCCCCTTACAGTGGGGGGAGAAGTAAAGACTTCGCAGCCCCCGTCACCCCCACAGAACACGTTCAGCCACCTGGGGCATGGGGGCAACGAGGGGGTGCTCGGGTCCCGTGAGCCCTCCCGTTAGCACTTAGGCCCTGGGGGGCCGTCCCTGAGACCTTGGCCCCACACCCTTGCCCAGGCCCTCCCTGGGTAGGGTTTACAGGTACGTCGTTCCTCTCCTCTCCCCAGCCCTCCCATTCCCTGTCTCCTGTCCCCTCCCTCCTTCCCTCCCCCAGCCTCTGGTCCCCTGCCATTCCCCGTCCCTCAGGTGACCCCTGTGGTGCAGACCGCCACCTGCTCCCTCGGGATGTGTCCCATCGCGGGTCCCTCAGCCTTACCGTCTTTCCCCACAGGCTCCGGAACCAATGGCACTTTGAGAAATGATTAACTTGATCATATTTACATAATAAAAGAATGTGACCATTTTATGATCTGTTATTAGCAAAACAACAGATCTAACTGGTCCCTAGAGAGATCTGCCTCTCTGGGGGTGCCTCTGAGGTTGGCGGGACCTTTTCAAGACAGATGGTGTCCACAGGTCAGCCGCCGGCTGGGTTATCTTGAAATAGGGGAAATCAAGGGTCAAGGTCAGATATTTGCCCAAGTCATCCTCACCAAGGAGGGGGTGAGCTTTATGCCTCCCCCACCCTTCCTTGGCAGCAGGGACCCCCACAGACCCCCTCCAGGTGCTCAGCAGAGCCGAGCGTGGCCATCCCTCGGCACCAGGCCACTGTGACCACTCAGCCCTCATCGGCATGGCCGGCCTCTCCCCAGACACTAGCACTGACTCTGGTGACCCCGTCAGCCCGTGTCTGGAGGTGTGGGAAGGGGGCAGGGTCCTGCGGCCAGCGCATCTGTGAAGCTACGGACTAGGGACCCTTCTCAGGGTGGAAGCCGTTGCCGAGTGGGCTCCTTCTCGAAGACTGGAGGCTTTCCTCTTGGAAGTGAGAGGATCGGTGTGTTGGTGCCGTGCACTGGGGCTGGCCCAGGCTCCGGTCCCTCGGGAGGGTCAGCTTCTCTTGCAAGTGTCTGCACCAGGGTCACGTGACCGAGGAGCCGGGGTGATGCTGGCTGGTCCCGCCACGTCTGGGAAAGTCACCTCTCTTCCCGCATCTGTGTCTTTACTTCCCATCTTAGCTGGGCTGTCTCTGCTTCTTCCCTATCTGAATATGGATGGAGGAAGCCCCCTGGGGGTCCCCAGACAGGGCACTGTGCCTGCAGGAGGCTCCAAGGAACGCATCCAGCTGGGTGAAAACGTCTCGGGGAAGGCTTGGCCCCAGCATTGCAGTCAGCCCAAGAGCCGTGTGCCGGCCCCAGCCTCCCAACTCGGCCTCTCTTTAAGCTGCCGTTCTGTCCCTTCTAAAGCGTCCCCAGCAGGCCCCCCAGCCGAGTCCTGAGTCCTGTCACTCACCGCACCAGCTGGCCCTCTTTCGAGCCCTCTGGGCTCCTCACAGGGCAGGGGGCGGATTGCAGGGTACAGTCCCCTCCTTCTCCACCCACCCTGACCCTCCAGGCGGCAGCTCTGGGAACGCAAGAAGGCCTCTGTGTGTCCCCGCTGCTGAGCGGTGTCCAGAAGGGAGAGCGGACCAGGCCTGGTGTGCAAGGACGTGTGTCCCAGGGACAGGAGACTCGAGGTGACCTGGACAGTGTGTTTGTGCCTCTGTGTCCACTTCCACGAAGGCATGAGTGACCCCCCCCCCCCGCCCTCCCATGTTGTTCGTGGACTTGAGGCAAATCGCGGTGGTTTTTCTTTAAATAAAGCTATCAACCCCCAAATGGGAAACCAAGTAGGTTGTGGTGTTTCTGCAAAGCCCTGTCCTCTTCATAGACACAGTTTCCGTTCTGACCTCCCAGTGGCCGCAAGACCTCCCACTGGCACCTTGCACAAGGAGAGCAGAGACAGGAATCCAGCCCCGGGGGACGCGAGAGAGCAGGGGACAGCTTCCTCCAGCAGTGCTCGGTGATACCGGGGTTCAAAGTACATCATTCTTTTGTGTTCGGAGAGAACCTTGTAAGAGATTATACGTTTGTCTTTTGGCACGAATGGTGCGACCAGCAAGCCGGCGAGGAGGCCGCCAGCGGCGCGCGCTCTCTCCAGGGAGCCTAGGGACCCGCAGACCTGGTGGCAAATACAAAACCTCGCGTGCATTTTGTCATGTGCAACCAGCGGCCACTGGGGTGAGGCACCGTGTGCCCTCACGCCGGTGCCCGGGAGCTCTGCACACGGCATTCCACAGCTAGAAGATTCAGAACCGGGCCCGGGAGACACGCTCCAGGGGCCCAGGCGAGGAAGGCAGTGAGCAGGGGTGCGCGGACGCGTGGCCTGGGCCTCCTCCGGGAGACGCGTGCAGGGCGTGGTAAGCAGGGCCTCCCGCCCTGCGGCTCCCCGGAGCACCGCTGGGCCGGCGAATAGGCTCCGTCCCTCCCCACTCTCCTGGGAGACTGGCGCCCACCCCCTGCAGCCTGGAGGGGACTCTCCCTGTCAGGATTCCTGCTGGTCATTGGCTTGGGCTAAGCTGGATGTTCATCACCCTGCAAAGGTTCTCACGTTCTGGCGCACCTGAGGGGCTGCACTCAGCACGGGTGCCGTCTCCCCTGGGCTTGGGGACAAACTGTGCCCTGCAGGGCAGGGCCGTGGAGGGGGGCCGGTGCCTCCTAAGGAGGGTGTCTTTCCGGAACTGAGTGTTGGCGAGCGGATACCCCCTAGAACAGAGGCACACCGCCTTCCCTCCACCCTCCTCGCCAGTGGCCACCTCCTTGAGTCACTGGGAACAGAAGGGTCCTCACTTGCGAATGGCCATGGCTTGGCCCTGAGGCTCCATCCAGGATCCAGCTCAGACGTCCCTCTGCAGTGGCCTCCACGAGACTGTGGTGGGTCCACACCCAGGGTGCCTGGAAGGGAAGCAGGACACGGACTGGATTCTGGTGTCAGAAGACTCTGAGAGGGTCTGAGGTCAGTTGAGGTGTCCAGACAAGGGGCCTGGACTCCACACTCACCGTCTACCCCAAGGGTCTTAAGAAAAATAGGTCCAAGAATCCCCTGAATAAAGGGGCTGCTCCCCCGGCCCCCTGCAGTCCTGCCACTCACCCTTCTGGGGCTACGGGGTCCTGGGTTCCCCCTCACCCCCCCACTCTGGTCTCCGGGTGAGGCTGGAGGGAGACAGGCTTCCTTGGGGTCCCGGGGCTCCACGTGTCTGCGCCCTGCCGGGTGGGCAGTGGGGGGGGGGGCTGGGTACGATTCTCTCCCTGTCACTCGCAGTCCCGTGGAGATGCCAGTTTCTGGAACAAGAGCAGCCCCCAACTCCATGGCCCTCTGGTTAAGGACCCACCCGGCACGAGGTGGGTGGCAGCCGGGACCCCTGCTCTGTTGCTGGCTGTAGACCTGTGGCCAACGAGCTCCTCTGGGTTGAGAATATTACATCCTTCCTTCACAAGATGTTGGCAGCCATACGCAGGAGAGCGTGGGAGACGGCCCTGCGTGCGGTGGATCCCGTGGGCGCCTTACAGGAGTGGCCTTCAGGAACAGCATGCTGGGGAAGGGCCTCAGGCCTCCGGGAGGGCTCGTGGAGGGCAGAGCTGAGCGGGACAGACCGTGGTCCCCCCGCCGCCGAGCCCCTTCCCTGCTCTCGCGCAGCTGCTGGTGTCTGGCTCAGTTCGGGAAGGCTCCAGGTTGAGTCGCCAAGTGTGGGTGGTGGGTGTCCGGACACCCAGAGGCCATGAGGGTGTGAGAGGGCCCGCGCGGGGCCGGCCGCATAGAGGGAAGGATCCAGAAGCCACAGCAGGTCCTCATGCTGGAGTTTTGCTCTAGGACTTGGCTGGATTTTAACGGTAAATGGCCAAGGGTGAAATTCTTGACGGCGGAGATTTTTCAAGACTGCTCAGGCTTGGTTCTGCCCACATTGTGCGTCATGAGCGGCTCCCTGGCCCTGCAGGGTTGGAATCAGTGGGTGCCTCTGGGGATCCCCTGCCGACCTGCTGGCTGGGCAGGAGGAGCCGTGTCCAGGCTGTCTAGACCCCTCTGGGGGGCATGTGGGGGCCGCACAAAGGAAAAAGACTCAGGCTCTTCTCTCCATGTCTCTTCTCTTTCTCTAAAAGCTCCAGCAGGTTCAGCCTCCACCAAGACAGATTTCCCCTCCTGTGGCCTTCTCCTGGTCACACATGGGGCCGCGTGAAGCTATGACACCCACACATACCTTTGCCACATTCTGATCACACACAGAGCCGGGACGGGGACAGCAACCCTCCAGAACACGAGAACACGGCTCAGGACGAGGTTTTCTGGCCTGCCACGCTGCCACCGGGGAACCCGTCTGGCCACTCTCAGGAGGACAGGAGCCAGAGGGGGCCGGGGCAGGAAGCGGGGCTCCCCGCTGTGGACCCCGGGAGGGTGTGCGCGCTTCCTAGTCTCCTGTACAGGCTGGGAAATCAGGTCTTGGGGAGGCAGAGGGAGGCGTTTGCTGGCTCGGGTTCAGGACTGCCGTGTGCAGGGTCGGGTCAGGGTCCCGGGCAGCAAGCCTGGCCCAGCACCTCAGCCAGGGGACCAGAACGCATGCATGGAGGGATTTTATTGCCGGTTCTGATTTACCTCTTTTGGGTTTAAGTGTGCATCTGTGGTCTCCACTTGGCCTGAGGTTCCTGCTGCAAATGTGCAAGTCCTGAGCAGGGCAGAAGTGGGGACCTTCTCCTTACACTTGGTGGGAGCCCCACACTATTCCCAGAACCTGCGGTTTGTGCCCGTGTACCGATCTTAGCAGGGAAGTGATTTGAGCTGGACCAGAGATGCCAGTTGACCTGACTTTGACACCTGGCTTACAAAGACACCAACAGTTTTCCATGGCCGCAAGGCGAGGGGCCCTAAGCTTGACCTTCATCCTGCAGTCTCCCTCTTCTGGTGGGCACGGGGCCTCTGGTATCTGTGCGGCGGGCCGTGCCCCTTGCGGAGGCCACTAGCAAATGTGGATTGGTTGTCCTTGATGGGGTGGGAGACCTTGTCCTCTCCCCATTATCATATTTGGGAACCCAAGGGCACCCCTAAAAGGAAGATGCTCCATGCTGAGGGACATGACCGGTGAGAAGGACCATCAGTGGGATGTGGTTGGCTGTCCCCTGGAGAAGGGACCCTGCGTCTTTGGGGTCTGACACTTGTGTTTGGGACCGATCGATGAGGAAGATCAAGCAGAAGGTCTAGCCCTTGTCCCTGATTTTCCCCTAGGATTTCTCTTCCCTCCACCCAAGGACGGTTGATGATCAAGGCTGGGAGAGGGGCGGCCCGGGTCCACAGCACTTCTCCTTGGCCTCTGGCACAGGGAGGAACTGGGAAATCACAGCCCAAGAGAGCACGAGGAGCAGGAGACGGGTTTCTGTGCTGTCCCGTCTTGGCTGACTGCTGCGTGCGGGGTCTGGGCTCCGACACCTGGCTCTGCTCAGACGTCATCTCCCACTTGTCAAAGGCTCTATCGGCTTCCCTGGTCATGTTCCCCACAAACAGCAGACCCGCGAGCTGGGCGTTGTCAGTCCTCCTCTCCCACACTGGGCACGATGTCGCCCAGTACCTGACAAAGCTGTCCACGCCCCATGCCTTGGCCATCCCTGAGTGGCCTGTCCACCTGGGTCTGGCCACGACTGCTGCTCAAGGAGAGGTCACCGGTCATCACTTTTCCTTCGCTTTCTCTTATGATGCTGTCTGGCCGAGGGATGCTGTCCTCAGTCCATCCTGTTGTCGTAGGGACGCTACCCCAGCTGCAGGATGGTGACGGATATGCACCTGACAAGACTGTCCGCATGCCTGCAGTGTGCTGGTGGCAGCCCTGCAGGCCCACCTGCCCCAGGGAGCCTCCCTGGCGGGCCCCCTCTGCCCTTGCTGGCCCTGCCCTGTCGGGTCCCGGTCCCACCCGGCTCTGGCCTGTCCCTCCCTGCCACACTGGGGCACAGGGTAGGTTAGTCCTCGAATCCGAGGGAACTCGCTGGCCCATGCATCGGGTCCCTCGGACCCTCGAGTCCAGCAGGTTCCGGGAGGCAGGCAAGTGCTTGCTCCCAGCACTCCTCCCTGGTGCGACAGTGTGTGCCCACGCAGGACGGGAGACGAGGCAGGGCGATGGGCAGTGGGAGTGCTGGCTGCTGGTCCTTGGCTCGCTCTCTGTTTCAGAAGGAACTGGAAGGACTAGAGCCTCTGCCTGCCCAAGCCGGCGTCCCTCGGCACGGGGAGGGCTTTCCTGCGTGATAAGGAGCCGCCTGGGCTGGAACAGCCCCTTTGCCCCCACTGGCTTCTGTCTCCCCAGCAGGCAGGTGTGGGCGGCCGGGTTTCTCAGCAGACACACCAGCCTTGCAAACAGCCAGGAGAGGGTTCCAACACTGGAATAAGATCCTGGAAGCCGGAGCAGGGTGCTCCCGGGGGAGCCGCCAGACGTCCTGCCTCTGTCTGTGGACGTTCTGGCTGGTTCCGGGCGGACAATGGGAAGTGGCCAGACTCATTCCCGTGTTCACACTGTGTTCACATTCCAGACGATTCCGGCTGAGCAACGTGAGTGTGCTCCCGCAGGTCACCCTGGATGGCGGCAGACGGCTGTGCCTGGGGAAACCTGATTATGGAGGGGGTGTGAGTGTGCAAATGTGTGTGCTCGTGTGTGCATGCGTGGGTGCACCCAGTCACGGGAGGCCCCTGACTGTGTGTGGGGAGTCAGCAGGGTTCCCTGGACCCGGCTCAGCCCCGAGAGGTGTTGGGGGGCTCGTGTCCATGCCTCCCAGCCTCGATCGTCAAGCCTGTGGCACAGCTCCTGATCCTGTTTGAAAGACACGTTGGAGCACATGGGACGTGCCATGTCTCTGGGGCCCAGCTCCTCTTGTCCGTCCAGGGACAGGCGTGCCCGGCAAGGGTGGCCAGTAACCTTCCCGGTTGTGGAGCCCTCCGCTGTGCACACAGGCTGAGACTCAGACCCGCACTTTCTGGCCGTGCATATGCCGCGAATTGCCACCACTCGTGAGCCGAAGCGTTACTATTTTGCCTTGAAACTAAGTGATGTAAATAAGCCTCGTGTCCATCTGTTCAGGCTGGACTTGGCTTGCACACGAGTTGGAGAACGACTCTGTGGATTTGGGATGAGCGCTAAGGCATCACAGCCCTGCAGGAATCGACCAGCCTGCTGAGCAGCTCAGGGCTCCGGGGCCCGTCTGGGTGTGCACACGCTCGCTCGCTCGCTCTCTGCCTTCCCCTGTGGTGAGGCCAAAAGTCAGCCCTAGAGGAGCCCCGCCTCCGGACCCTGCTTGCGGGGGCCCAGCTGCCGCCCATGCTTCTGGCAGCAGATGGCCCCTTGCCCTGGGGGACAAGGGAAGGTCGGTTGGGGGCAGGGAGGCCCATGCTGAGCAGCCAGCTCTGTCCTCCCCTACCCGCTCTCTGCCCCAGGCCAGGAGAGCCTGGAATGCTCTGTAGCCGCAGAGAGCGGCCTGCCTGCCCTCCCCAGGCTCTGCAGGTGGGAGGTGAGGTGGGGACGTCTGGCTGCTCTCAGGGAAGTAAGTAGAGCGAGGACCAGGGAGCCCAGAGGCCTGCAGGGATGCTGTGCGCCACCCTCCACCACCACTGATAATCTGGAGGCAAGGTTGGGACAGGCTGGGTGCTCCTGTGAGGACGAAGGGCAGTGGTCAGAGGTGACCCTGTGCCTGATGCAGACACCCAAGCTTCTAGAATGCAGAGCCCTGGGGCCTGGGGAAACCCTCTTCTGTTCTCGTGGAAACCATTCTCCGGCACAGGGGCATCCTTGAGGGGGAGGAAGCCCTCCATACAGAGCCTGCAGAGTGGGGAGACCTGGGGTGGGAGGTGGTCCGCATGATGTCACCAGGGATGCCAACCTGAAGGGCATCCGAGACACAGCCTCAGACAGCCTGTGGCCCTGACAGGGGTGCAGCCTAGGCCTGGGGCTCTATGAGGCTCAATGAGTCTGAGACCGGGTGTCCTATCCTTGCAGACCGACAGGGCCTGGAGTTGGCTTTAAGTTACTTTTTACAAAAATAACGAGCTGTGATGTGTTTGCACAAACCAAGATGCTCTGTAAGCGGAAATTTATGGATCGTTTTTCCCATTCAGGGGAGACGTGGTGCCTGGCAGGCTGGAGTCGAGAGCACGGGGGAGATCTTGAGGAGAGGAGGTGCTATGGGAAAGACCCGCCGGCCGGGAGCAGGAGCCTGGAAGCCCTTATCACCCTTTCTTTTCTTCTCTAGTTGAGGATCAAGAAGAAGCTTTAAAAATAATTCTGAAATCATTATACACACTGACGAGTGTATGTGACTTATGTGCCCGTTAGAAAGAACAGTAAGAAGCAGAGACGCCCCGCCCCCCACGAAGCCCGCCCCTCCCCCCTCCGGGTGCGAACACGGGAGCATGACCACACCGCCAGCACTCCCAGCCCGTCGTCCTCCCTTCTCTGACTGTGGCTTTCGTGACCGCGGGCCTGAAGCCTGCATTAATGGCTAACGTGTCTTGTTTAAGATGTTACTGTGTACAGATATGTTGCTAAGTAAGAGACTGCTGAATTTTGCCAGCTTTCGGACTTTGCATGACTTGGGTCCTTCCGTTCACGAGACGTGTGTCCTGCGGGGCACAGACTTTTCTACCAGCTGTTCTCGCTGCCGCAGAGTATCCCGCTATAGGAATTATTGGAGTTGTGTCCAGGTTTTGCCACAGCAGACAGTGCCCAGCTGAATACCCCTGAAGGTCACAGATCTGAGAGCGTGACTGCTTCGGTTCAGATCCTGGCTCTCCATTCCTGCTTGTGTGACCTGGAGCAAGTCTGTGTAGCCCCGTGTTCCAGGGTCCACACCTATAAAATGCAGATAGTAATAGGGTGGGCCTCAGAAGGCTGTGGGGACAATTAAGTGAGCTAACATGGATATAACAGTTATCCATCACCGTCACCGGTGACGGTGACGATGAAGGTCATGATTGTGGCGGTGATGGTGGTCATGGTGGTGGTCATGGTGATGGTGATGGTGGTGGTCATGGTGATGGTCATGGTGATGGTCATGGTGATGGTGATGGCGGTGGTCATGGTGATGGTCATGGTGATGGTCATGGTGATGGTGATGGCGGTGGTCATGGTGATGGTCATGGTGGTGGTCATGGTGGTGGTCATGGTGATGGTGATGGTGGTGGTCATGGTGATGGTCATGGTGGTGGTCATGGTGATGGTCATGGTGGTGGTCATGGTGATGGTCATGGTGGTGGTCATGGTGATGGTGATGGTGGTGGTCACGGTGATGGTGATGGTGGTGGTCACGGTGATGGCCGTTATAAGAGTGATGGTGGTGATGGTGCTGGTGGTCATGGTGGTCAAGGTGATGGCGGTGATGGTGATGGTCATGGTGATGGCGGTGGTCATGGTGCTGGTGCTGATGGTGCCGATGGTGGTGGTGGTGAAGGTGATCCTCTCCAGTGTGCACATGTCTGTGTGCTCATACTTCAGTGTCCATGTCCTTGTTTTTGTGCCCTGTGTGGGCACATGAACAAGGACATATGCCCTGTGCACAGCCCCAGTGCACACCCCTTCACCAGCAGTTTCCAAGGGCTCTCAGCAGGGTCTACCTCCTCATCCACGTAAACATGTCTCAGTAGAGTTGAAAGCTATTTGTGTGGCAGGAACACAAAGCTGAGGATAGAGGAATGGGAGGCATCCCTCCTCAGGCACCCCCATTCCTGTGGTGAGGGGGTCTCAGGTGTGTGAAGATGCCCACGGTCCGTGGGGGCTTCTGGGGGCAGGAGGGAGGGGCAAGGGGCTGAAACCGACACTCCGAGAGTGCGTCTTCCTCCTTCAGCCCCGGCTCTGGGGAGGAAAGGCGGCCTGTGCTGGAAGGGGTCCTGAGCACAGTCAGCTGCTGCCTCCCCCGCCCGCCGCTGGGAGCTCTGCCCAGCAACCCGGCCACCCTCCATCTGCCGTCTGGAATAATGAGCTCGCCCCTCCGCTGCTGGCACAAGCCAGCTTTCCTCCTTCCACTCGCTGGATTATCCTTTCAGGGTCCCATTGTGTTGGTTAATGGCCTCACAACGTGCCTGCCTGTTACCTTTCCTGCCCTGTCAGCGGCCCTGGAGGACAGCCTCAATCCCTCCAACCTGCAGGGCTCTGCGTGTGGTGGCAGGAACGGGGCTCGGAGCTCGGGGGTCCGCACCGCCCTCTGGCCTTCAGGGCAGCCAGCAGCCCCCCCCCCTGGTGTCCCAGCATCATACGGGGCCCCCCTCTGTGGCGACATGGACCATCTCCTGTGTCCCTTTAAGTCCTACACCAATTAAGCACATGGCTGTCCCTTGGCTGTGACAGATGGCCAGAGAACCCGACGTAGGATAGAGCCTGTGGATGGGCCTCAGTTCGCTGTTGATGTCCTCGGCACCCTGAGAAGAGAGGCGACGGGACCGAGGCTGGACTTCCAGCTCCTTTTGGGCTGGCTTAAGGCAGGTCCTGCAAAGGAGTAGTGGTCGGGGGGTGGGGGGCTGACCCTTGGGCTTTCTCCCGCTACGTCCTCTACTGCTGAAGGTACGGACGGGCAGAAAGGGCAACAGAGGTCTTCTGTGGCAGCAAGAGAGCTCACGTCTTCTGGACGGGTCTGGGAACTCAGCCTGCCACCCCCATCAGGAAGGAGTGGGCTTTGATAATGTGACCAGTTAGTGGTGGTTGATCTTGGAGCTTCACTTAAGGATGGATCTGGAGCAGGGCTTGTCCATCTAAAAAGAAGATGTCAAGAACAGAAGCCATGAGGTGACCAGTCCTGACTTAGGCAAACGTTGTCTGCACCCGGCTTTCCCGGGGGTGTTCTTCTTCTTGGGGGGCTGTAGGAGACTGGCCACGGCCCCCTCAGCAGCCCAGCTCTGACCTCTGTGCGTCCCTAGCCCAGGATAAGCACTCTAGGGGCGGTGGGCCCCGCTGGGGCCTGCGGGAGCGTGTGTGTGTGCCTGCCCCCGCGAGGGCCCGAGCACACGCCCCAGCTGGCTGCCGCTTTGTTGTCTGAGGCCCGGCTTTCTCCAGATTGGCTGATCTTAAAAGCGGTGACATGCCGTGTCAGATCTGCCTGAAGTCCAGGCACGTGGCCTCGTCGAGCATGCAAATGAGTCGGACGCTTGCCCGTGGCCCCGGGGCAGCGGAGCCCGCCGCCCCACACCCCCGGGGGGCCCAGCAGGTGCCTCGCAAGGCAGGTGTGCGGCTCACCATATGCTCTGGCCAGAGTCAGGTTTCTGCCGGCGTCTTTTAATTACCTACCAGGTGAGGGGCAGTGGGCGGGGGGGGGGGCCCACGCTGGCCTGCGGCTGCCTGGGTCACCTCTGGGCACTCACTTGCTGCGCAGGGACAGTGGTTGTGTTTGTGGCTGTGGAGCTGGGACAGCCCTGAATCCCTGGCCACAGTGGGCAGGCAGGGCCAGAAGCGGGCGGGGGCAGGGAAGGGGGCTACAGCTGACTGTCAGACGTGGTGGCTCTGGACAAGACCCAGTGGCTCTTGCTGAAATCCTCTGCACTTGGGAGAGCTCTGCTGCCCCCCAAGAATGAAATCGGACCTTCGGGGAAGTAGGACCCAAACATCTGCATTCTTGGGTCTCCTGCGAGGCTGAGTTTGAGGGCCCAGAGGAGAGCTTCGCTGTCCGGCACAGTTGCCACTGGCCACAGGGGCCCACTTAAGTGTAACTGTAATTGAAATAAAACTGAAGCATTAGTTTCCCGGGGCTCAGTAGTGCTATTGGATTGTGCGGAGAGAGAGCACCCCTGTCCCTGCAGACTTGCAAGCAGGCGGTGACAGGGAGCTCAGGGAGGCAGCCCGGGGCTCAGGGTGGTCTGCTGCGCCCTCCTTCCTGGGGGCTCTGGAGCACGGGGCTGGCCTCGGTTGGCCTCCGTGGCTGGGCTTCCAGGGGATCCTCTCGCCCTCGGGTCATGCATGTCTGGAAGAGCCCTCGCTGCGCATCGGACTTACTGCGCTGCCTCCGGACAGGCGTGGATGAGGCTAGGCAGCTGCGCCCGAGGCCGCCGGCGTGGGCCGTGTGCCGGGAGCGTGCTGCCTTTCTCTCGGCTGGGGTGGGTCTCCCCCTGTCATTTAACACATGATCACTTCTGCAGCAAAGGGATAATGACACACACCGGGATCTCTCAACCCCAGTGGTTCTCAAGCGCGCTCAAGGGCACAGCCAGCAGCCCGCGGCCGCGAAGGGGTTCGGACAAAAACAGAGCCAGGAGCGTGGGGTGGGGGGCGGGGGGCTTTGCCCGCGGGGGCAGCGTTTCACAGCACGTGCTGCCAACTGTTGCAAAAAGGAAAAGCCTCACCCCCGAGAAAAAAGAGGGGCGATGCGCGTCTGACTGCAGGCCGCCGTCCCTCCTGCTGCCTTGTTCTGGGGCAGCAGGCCTGCGACAGCTGGGTGCCACTGACAGCTGCTTTTTCCTGGGGAGAAATTAAAAGATTAGGGGACGTGGGCACGTGCTGGCCTCAGGAGCCCAAACAATGCTTGATTTAGGGGGAAACTTGTCTGGGGAGGCTGACAAAGGAGGAGGCTTCGAGTTGGCCAGGGGTCAGAGGGGGCTGGCTCTGCCAGAGACAAAAGGGCGGAGGAGGGGAGGGGGCTGTGGGCTTGGGGGGGGAGCCGCCCTGTGAAAAGGGGCCTGGCAGCAGCTGCTTCAGCTCCAGAAATCCGAGATGGGTCTTTTCACAAACACAAATGCTGGAGAAGAATAGGGGGCCACGCTGAGCTGAAATGGCTCGTTTGCAAATGAAAGGCAGATTGAGAGCCCGTCCAGTTTCCAAGTTGTCACCTAAGAGGGTGGAAAATGGTTAGGGCAGGGAGAGCACGCGCTGGGCCAGAAGTGTGCCGAGCAGATGGGCCCCGCCACCCCCCCCCCCAACTGCCCGGACCCTGTGTTTACATCACAATCGTGGGGCCTGCCCAGCGGGCACAGGAGGTGGGGGTTGGTCCCCCCAGCCTGGATCCCAGCAGATCCAGCCGGGCCCACAGGAGGATTTTGCTGTGTCCGTGTTAATATAAGCTCTGGGCTAAATTAAGGACCCTCACAGCCAAGAAGCTACAAATGATTGTGGGATGCAGGCCTGGGAGGGGGCCCCAGGTGCGACAACCGACTGCCCGCTGGTTGTCCCCTCTCAGTGCTGGCCAGGACCTCCCATTAGCGGGGCGCCCGGGGCCGTGGGGCAGGGTCACAATGTTTAACCCCTGGAATGCACATAGCTGGTCACCAGGGTCCAGACCATGCCCACGGCCTGAAGGCTCCAGGAGTCCATGGCCGGGGGCCGTGGATTTGCTCCATACCCCACTTCTGGAGGATTTCTGCCAAGAAGGCATGGCTTCCTAAGACGTACCAGGCCGAGGGCCAGGCGCTCGGCCCTCCTCAGGACATCTGAAGGCAGAGAAAACGCTGTGGCCGTCTGGAGTGCGGGGGACGGCAGCACGCAGCCACGCTCTGGGCTGCTCCGGGCTGTGGACGGCACTGCTGAAATGCAGAGTCTGAGCGAGGCCTGCCCCCCACCTTTGTAGACTGGATCCCCGGGGACATAGAGGAGGGTCCTGAGTTTTCAGGAAGGACAGGAGCGCACGGAAAAGGCACCCTCCCTCCAAGGGGCTGTCACGCGGCTCAGGAGAGCGCTGACGTGCACCCGTCTTAGGAAATTGGACTGTACTGTGACAGCTTTCGTCTATGATCCTGTCAAAATATCGGCGCTCCCAGGAGAACATGGAGCCACGCACCTGCAGCCCCCAGCTCTGGGACGTGCGCGCCTCACCCAGCAGCCACGCGGACCCAGAGCGGCTCTGAGGCAAGGACATCCGCGGGCAGCCTGTGGGCAAGTTTCCTGTCGCCTGGCGTTCCGTGGCCTATGTGGACCACGCAGGGGAGGGGCGGTGTGGTGTTTGGGGCGCACCTGCCCCCTACCCGCCCTGACAGACTAGAGGATGGGCTACTGGGGGAGGGACAGATCACCCGTGGGAGGTCCCCACGCCGAGGATGGGGACTGTGGGGACCGCAGGGGCTCAGCAGGATGGAGAGGCGTGCCCCCCACTCCCATGCCTCCCAGGCTTTTTCTTTCGTTTTTGTTTTTATTTTTTTTAAAGACTTTTATTTATTTATTTGGCAGAGAGACACAATGAGAGAGGGAACAGGAGCAGGGGGAGTGGGAGAGAGAGAAACAGGCTTCCCAGCGAGCAGGGAGCCTGATGTGGGGCTCGATCCCAGGACACTGGGATCATGACCTGAGCCGAGGGCAGATGCTCATTGACTGAGCCCACCAGGTGCCCCAAAGATTCATTTTTCTCTCCATCCACTGGGTCATTATTAATTATTCTTGCTCAGTTCCAGCTTAAGCTGTTTTCCTCTTTCTGCAGTTCTGGTTCTCATTTCTGCCCTTGTGTCCAGACCACCTGGAGAGGTTCTGAAGCGATGCCCAGACCCCATCCCAGAGCGCCTGCCTCAGGACCCTCAGGTTGGGGGAAGCTGGGCATTCTTGGGCTTTAAACAGTTCCTTTCGGGGTCGTGCAGGGGCACACAGGGTTGCAAAGGGCTCCCTGGGAGGTCGGCCTCAACGACCTGCCTGTATCCCAAAAATGAGCGGGGACAGGATACGGCGGGAGCGACCCTAAGGGGCAGGCCAGGGTGCACTTGTGTCCCCTCCAGCCTCATGACACACAGGCCGATGCTGCCAGCCTGGCCTCCTGCAGACCCCTCTCCCTTGCCTGGCTCGGGCGCCGTGGGTGCGTGGGACGGAGGGGTTCACCTGGCACAAATCCGTCATCTGTGCTTGGCGTTTCCCTGCGCCATCGGACGCACGGGAATTCTTTCCACAGCATGGAACTCGGGAGAATTCTTCTGGCCGCCTGGTTGTTCTGCCAGGGCTGGCGGCCCTGAGAAGGGCGGGCGTCCAGCTCCGCGGAGAACGAGGGGGTGTCCAGGCCGGTGTGGAGCCTCAAGGGCACCTCCTGGAAGGGGTTATGGAGCCCTGAGCACCTGGGGGGCCGTCTACACAGGCTACCCCCACCTCTGGGAGCTGCAGTGGGCTCGAAACTCCCAGGAGTGTGCTGTGGCAGCAGGGAGGCCGCGGAGTTGTGGTGAGGAGCACCCCGGCTGCAGGGGGAGGCTGGACGGGGCCCCGGACAGCAAACACCTTCCTCCCGCTGGAGGCTGGGTGTCGCCGGTCAGGTGCAGGCAGGAAGGGTCAGGCTCTGCGCAGAGCCTCCTCCTGCTGGAGGACAGAGGGGTCCCCGCCCTGTCCTCCTGTGCGGGGCAGAGGGCTCAGGGCTCCTTCTCTTGCTGGGAGGACGCTGCTGCAATCACGGGCCCACCCTCCCAACCTCCCCTAACCCTCCTGACCCCCCAAAGGCCCGTCTCCACATGCCATCCCACGGGGGGCAGGGCTGCAACCTCCAGAGGGCAGCCACCAGCTTCGTCCCTCCCATCCAGACTGGGAAAGGGACCTTGCCCTGCAAAGCATCACCTCACATGTGGATGACAGGTACTCAGGAAGGGTCTGCTGGGGCCAAGTTCCCAGAACCCTTGGATCCCGAGCAGGAAAAAAAAGGAAGAAAAGTTCTCAACAAGGGGACGTTGTTTTGCTTCTCTTTGATAAGGAGTATTTTCGATGTCAATGTTTCTAGTTCTTCTTCGAGGCTTCAAGCCCTCTGTTCTCAAAGTCCCTGAAGATGTTGGGGGTGTGTGGGTCATGGGGCCATCCTGGCCTCTCCTCAGTCCCTTTCTGGTTGAGACGTGGCCTCTGGGTCTCCGGCAACTTGAAGAACAGGCAAGAGCCAGCCTAGAGAACAGCTTCCCCTTCCTTCATTCTGCCTCCGGGAATGGGAGGCTTTCGTGAGATGCACTGTTCCGGTTCCCTCCGCACCGGCATCCCGCGCAGAGGCCGGGGGAGGGCTGGAGGGGGTCAGGGGCCTTTGTGGGTCATAGGACACCAGGGCACAAAGGCCCAGCTGCCGTTGACATCAGCAGGAAGGAGGGCTTGTTTGCAAGGTCCTGGCTTCTGGCGTCCCCCGAGGCCCAGCTGACCCTCTCCTGGCTGCCCCCAGCTGTCTGTAGGAGCCCTGGTGTGGGGGCCCCGGGACAGAGCCCCTGCTCTGTAAACGTTCCCTAGGTGGACACCATGCCCATCATTGTCTGAATCCAAATGTTCTCTGCCCCATGATATTTGTGCCCCCTCATAGCCTGACTTCGGCTGCTGGTAACTGGAAGGAGTCTAGTGCTCAGCAATGCTCATGGGGCAGAATTCAGCCTACAAAGGCAGCCAGATGGGCAGCCACGTGGGACAGGAAGTGGCTGACGTCGAGTCCCGAGGTCACTGCCACCTCAGCCAAGTGTCCTCATCTGTGGGGTCAGGTGGGGACAGGGACAGCCGTTTGCTCTGTCGGGACCAGAATCCCATGCACGAGCCGACCCCGTAAGAATCAGTGCCGCTCAGACGGTCTTCCCCAGCGTGTCGTGACGCCCCGGGAGCTGCCCGTGTGGTTGCGCGTGTGTGAGCGGATGTGCTGTGCTCGGGCCTGGGCGGACGGCGGCTGCACTGAGCAGCGCACGTGCAGGTGCGGCGGGGAGAGTGGCCGAGCCGGGGAAGGACCGCCTCCCTCTGTGCACTGCTCCTGGCTTTACCCTCGGCTTGAGGAATCTGAGCTGGAAAAGCTGAGGTTTTGGCTTTGGGTCTCCAGTGTGGGGTGGTGCTGGGAGTGGCCTGCGTGGGCAGGCAGAAGAGGAGGCTACCTGTGAATGTGGCCTGGCCCCTGTGGTCTGGGACACAGGACCTTGGAGGCCTTGAGCAGAGGCCCCAGGGGTGTCCAGCCTGGACAGAGCCCTGAGCAGAGGCCCCAGTGATTCCTAAAGGAGGCACGGGCTCCTGGAACGTCTTGGCCAGGGTCCCAAGGTTGTGCGTGCTCATCTTTTGTCGGCGCTTTTGCCGAGGCCCTTGTGGCACGCAGATGCCCTCGTTCACCTTTATCTGTCGTCATATGGCATTAATGTCCCCGTGGACGACTCGGCCGCCGTGGGTAATGTCTCCAGCAGATTCAGCAGAAGGCACGGTTTTGAGAGTAGGAGCTTGGTGGCCAAGACTTTTTTTTTTTTTTTTAATGAGAAAGCGCGTATTGTGCTCTGGTCTTCGCCTCAGAGCCGAGGGCTAATTAGACCGCAGGTTTCCATTGTTCCCCGCAAGCCGAAGGAAGCCGGCTCCTGGTGGAGGCAGGAGGCAGCCCTTGCTCCCTGGCTCAGAGTTTCCAGCCGGCAGCTGGCGCGTGGCTGGCGGGGGCCAAGGGCTGGCACGGGGATGGGGGTGGCCCCTGATTCCGCAGCAGATGCCCCCCGGGCAGGGGGCCGTGCGATCGCTGGGGTGTCCATGTGCAGGCAGGTCGGGGCGGGGGTCACAAGACCTTTGCATGTCGTGGTGCCAGTGTGGTGGCTGTCGGACATGCCCATGTCTGGGCACCTGTTGAGGGGGGACGGGGAGGTCTCCGTCCCCTTCCTTAAAACCGGCCCCTCTGGAGGGCTGGAGCTCCCATGCACGGCGCAGGAAGGCCTTACTGCTTTGGGCCACCGGGCCGTGGGGAAGCACAGGGGTGGTCTGAGCACCCGTCCTGGGATGCCGCCAGCCACCACCACTGCCACCAAAGCCTGGCTCCAACCATCATCACCTCCACCCTCAGAGCATCAGCCGAGTCACTCCCCAGACCCCAGAAAATCAGAAAATGACTGTGGTTCTTCCAAGACACGCATCTTGGTCTGATCTGTTCTACGGCACTGGATAGCGGGAGCGCTCCCTGCGCCCTCCTCTTGCCATCCCACCCAAGGGACCCAGAAACCGGGCGCTTCCCTGGACATGGGTGGCCGCGTCCCTCTCCTCTGGCCAGTCCCGCGCCCTCCACGCCTGGCCCACAGCAGGCCCGGTGGCAGGTGCCCCTCCGCGGTTCACTTCTCATCTCTCCCTGCTTTCAGAGGGGAGGGGCCCTGGCAGCATGCGCAGGAAGTGAAAATAAAGTCAAGGAAATCGGGCAGCGTGAGTAGAAACATGCGGAAGCCGGACAGGTGCACCAGGGCCGCAGGGAGGTGGACATTGGGAACCGAGTTAAAGTTTAACTCTGATCTCTCGGCAGCTGAGGACTGTTTTAAAATGCCGGTTCTTAATTAAAAAAAAAAAAAAAAAGAAAAGAAAAGAAAAAAAGAAAGGCAGGGCTGTTCTCCAGGAGAGACCAGGTATTTTCCTGGCACTTACGTCCGGGAAAATTAAGTATTTGCACAGAAGGCAGAGGAAAGACATCGCATTTTATGTTTCCCATGGCACTGATTTGTTTTTGTTTTTTTAAAGAAGAAAGTCTTTCTCATGTGGTAATTTTTTCTGTCCTTGCAGCATCGAGCCTGGGGCGAGATGGTGTGTCCTCCGGGGGCCGGCGTATCTGCCAGCAGCTGGATGGGGCCCAGGAAGCCCGGGGGACAGACCCCACCTGGGTTGGCAGGTCCCCATGGGCCCCTCAGCCCTTGCTACGTTTTTGGCAGGAACAGGGTGGTGTCCGGAAAATGCCAGAACGGATCTTCTGTGCTGGAGATGGAGGCCAGATCCTCTGGTCAGGGAGCCGCTGACATCCTGTGCTAAAAGTTCCATCTGAGCTTCGGCTCAGGTGGAGAGCGGGGGAGGGAGGGAACACGGAGAACCAGAGGCAGGGACTGCCTCTCCCTCGGAAGGTCTGCTCCGCTGGCTGGGCCTCTCTAGCGCCCGAGGCCATCATGAGCAGGTGGCCGCATTCATCCATTTGTGGGGACGGTGCCCCAGGCTGTGATTGTCCATGGCCCCTGGATCTGCAGTCCCCAGGACAGCTCACCGCTGTCCTTCTGCAGAGCTGGGTCAGGCCTGCGTCCTCATATACCGGGGTGTGGCCTTGCGCCCTTGGTCACGAGATGCCTTCATTCCACACAAATCACGAGCGCACGTGGGTGCACCTCCACTCGTGTCTCCTCTGAGGGCTGTGCACCTTCTGAACGAAATGTCCCTTTTGGGGAGCCCTTGGCCCTCCTGCCCGGCCCCTCCACAGGCTGCAGGTGCTGGTGCTTAGAGCCACTGGTTAGAGCCAGTGATGCTGGGACTACGCTTCTGCCTGGGACCCAGACGCATCCCAAGGGTGGCTCCCCAAACAGTGTCCCGGCCTCGTACCTGTCCTCCAGCTCCCCGACAATGCTGCTTTCCGGACGAGGATACTGCAGGCAAACCTTTGTTTCCCTTGGACATGTGCTCACTTGGAAAGTGAGGTCACAGAGGCACAGATCCGGAAAGACTTACGATCACTGTGATGATGTGTTCGGTGCTAGAAGCTTCAGTGGCCCTGGGCTGTGCCCCAGCCTCCCTCTGAGGAAAGACTTGCCCCAGCTGCAGGGACCAGGGTCAGCAAACAGGCCTCGGTTGTCATGACCACAGCATGGCCACTGTGCCCAAGAATGTCCCCTGCTGGGGGCTGTGGAGGCAGGACCCTCCTGAACCCAGACCTGAGGCCGCTGAGTCAGCTGTGCACCAAGAGGTGAGCTGCGTGAGGTAGGACCCAGGTCTCAGCTCTCTGCACCCCGCCTCCCAGTACCCCCCGAGAAAGGCCTCGATGTGAAGGGCAGGTGAGTGGCTGGAGTGGGGCATGTCCCCTGGAACAAGCGTCCCTCCCGTTTGTGAAAGGAGAGCACTGCACGCAGATCTCGGCCTCCCGACCTCCGCGGAGCCCGCGAGGAGCCGCCCTGCCTCCCAGGGCGGGCTCAGCTGAACTGTGTTTCCAAGGATCCTTGCATGGCGGAACCGAGGAAAGAGATGTCCAGGAAGAGACAAATGGGGATTCAGAGCCTGGGATGGTTTTCAGACCATAGTCAGGGCAACTGTCCCAAGGGAAACACAGGTAACCGCCACCGGAGCAAAACGAGAGCCCCCCATTGTGTGGATTTGAGGAAAAGTGACCTGCAGGGGGGCCACCCGGAGCTCTCCAAACCCAGAAACTGGCCTCCGTGTCCAGAGTGGTGGCCCTTGTCCCTGACGGCAGCGCCGCTTGGCTCCCAGTGGACGTTTTCCAGCGACGACAACACAAGCCACACTTGTTTTCAGTGATCAGAGGTAATACGGAAGCGGCTCCCAGTTTGCCGTGGTGAGACATAAATGTTAACGACTTCGACAGCACCCAGGTAAAAAGTAGGAAGACAAGGGGCGGGGGGGGCAGGGGGAGGCTAATCCCATCTTACAGAGAACCTGTGAGGTGTTATTTTCAAAGCTGATGAAGAAAGAAATACTTAAGAGTATCCATAGCATCCCCAAGGAAACCCATTAAGTAACGGGAGTGCCCAGTGAGAATGCACGGGGACAAGGCGTTAGGAGAAGTTAGCGAACTCTTTTCAACAGGAAACTCACTGGGTGTTATTCAAACTGATGACCCACAGGACAGGTGTGTCTGTCCCTGTTCATCACCGGGGACAGGGAGCGGTTACCGGTTTTTCTCTGGGACCCGGGAGGGGTGCCCGAGCGGTGTCTTTTCCCTCCGGGCTCTTCTGCTTCCCTGGTTATTCGAGGACGTCACCCCTGCTAGAAATCAAAGTTACAAAAATAATCTGTAGAAAACTGGAAAATAGAGAAAAATACAAAAGGAAGAGGAAAAATTATTCATGATTCTACTGAGATCATTCATTATGGTTCTTGCTGTTGACATGTTTCATATTTCATTATGGTAATTTTTCCTAAATAATTACTTTGCTTTCATTTTTGATGTTTTCTCTATTACATGTGAGATGATAAGCATTTACTGATGACATCGGATTCAATTGTAAACATTTTAATGGCTGTATTAAACTAGTCATTTCATGTACCATCATTTATGTAATGATTCCCCTATTATTGGAAATCTAGACTATCTCCATAGGTTATAAAAATTCTCAGGTGAACTTTTAAAAAATATGTATCTTAGTATTCCTTCCAATTTTAGTATATGTGCTGCCGAAGCGAGCACTGTATCTTAGTATTCCTGATGATTTCCTGAGTATGTATTGCTAGAGAGAGGAGTACAAGTCAACATATATACACTTCAATTTTCTGTGTGTGTGAGAGAGAGCATGAGTCGGGGGGGGAAGGGCAGACAGAGAAGGAGAGAGAGAGAATACCGAGTGTAGAGCCTGTCATGAGACTTGATCCTATGACCATGAGATCATGACCTGAGCTGAAATCAAGAGTTGGACACTTTAACCAACTGGGCCACCCAGGTGCCCCAATGTATATAAATGTTTTTAAAGCTCTTTGTTGTAAAATTACTTTCAAGTAAGATTCTCCTTAATTTAGTTTTCCTTTGGAGAACTCCTGGCCCGTCCTTTGTCATCATTTGGATCGTTGGGACCTGCAGGACACGTTCAAAGTTAGTCATATATTCATCTGGGATTTGAGACTTGGCTGGGAGGAATTCCGTGAGTGTGTGGTATTGTTAGCATGCTGTAAATATTGACCTCTGTAGCTAGGTGTAAAACCACAGGATTTGTGAATTCAAACCACTAATGAATTCTGAATATAGCAACTCTAAGAATCGAGTTCAGAGTTAACTCTATTGTGCTGATGGCAGGAGGGAAATATTGCTGACTGCATGGAGACCACACTGGCGGGGTGAAGGGTAATGAGCCAAGACAGAACAAGAGTAATCATGAGCACAGTGCACTCAGCTGGCTTCCTCTCCTCTCCTTCCCTTTCTCCATTCCTCCTTGCCTTTTCTCTCCCTTCCTCATCCATCAGTCTACCTGTATATCTATCCATCCACCCACCTAACTATCCATCCATCCATCCATCCATCCATCTACCTATCCATCCATCCATCCATCCACCTATCCATCCGTCCGTCCATCCACCTATCCATCCATCCATCCATCCATCCATCATCCACCTATCCATCCATCCATCCACCCATCCATCCATCCATCCATCCATCCACCTATCCATCCATCCATCCATCCATCCATCCATCCATCCATCCATCCATCCATCCATCCACCCATCCACCCATCCACCTATCCATCCATCCATCCATCCATCCATCCAGCCAGCCAGCCAGCCATCCACACATCCTTCCTTTCATGCATGCATCCAACCAACCATCCAAGTATCCATCCATTTACCCACTTGCCCAACCACCCATCAATTTATTCCTTCCTTCCTTCCTTCTTTCCTCCCATTTTTTCAAGCATGTATCTATCCATTTATCCACCCACCCACCGACCCATCCACCCATCCACCTACCCATCCTTCCTTTCATGCATGCATGCATCCATTGCTCCAGCCATCCCACCAAGATTTTTAAAGCTTCTTCAAATTACTACAGCAGTGAAACTTCTTTCAATGCCTCAAAACATCGTAGATTTCTCATTACTGAATGCTATGGGACTGAACCTCCACAACACTTAGCCACCAAAAGTAGTTGCAGAAAACATGTCTCAAATAATCTAGGACACAGGTGATATTTTTGGGGAGCCTAGAAACACTTCTCTACTTCTGAGAAAATCAGCTATTTTTATCTATAGGGAAGAAAGCGGAAAATGAAGAAGGATGAAATTCAGATCCCGGGAGTTTAAGACGACCATATAGACCAAATCTATTTTTGGCCTTTTGTAGAGAACTCGAAGGTGTCCACAAGCTTCCTGACCCTGTGTAGATCAGAATTTGACACCGTGCAAGTAACTGAAGGGAAATCGATCTGAACTTGTGTTTACTTTAATACTGTTGTGGTTTTGACCTCTGTCTTGCTGTTGGTGACAGCTCACGGAGGCAGCTTCCTTCCTGTCCGAAAAGAGTGTCTGCACCCTTCACAGTTCTGGATCATTAATTTTTCTTTGGTTTTGTGGTTTTATCAACCAAATAAAATATGGTCAGATGTTGTCAAGGCCTGCTTTTGTATTATTTTATGAATCCTTTTGGATTGCTTTTTTGAAGTTGGCCTAGGCTCATCATATGTTTGTCAACTCCATGCCTATTTCCATAGGCACCTTGGAAATTCCGTGTGTACTCTGTGTTCTGTGGGACCTGCTGTCGGAGGGATTATGGTTCTGGACACTAGGATCTTCAAGTTCATCGAGGTGACAAATGTCCTTGGGAAAGAGTCGACTAAAAGTACATAATAATACTAATAGGAATAGTAGTCGTTCAGTACTCACACTGGAGCTTGTGGGCCGCACCTGGGGTGAAGTGGCCGGTAGACCTGAATCCGGGGAGTTTGGAACGTTATCCTAGAGTTCAAGGACATCGTTAGGGCTTTTGAGTTGAAGAATACAATATAACTGATGCCCAAAACCAGACTCTTCTAGATTCTGCAGAAGAAAGATTGAGATATATCCATCGCGAATACTGACTGAAGAAAAATTAATTTTCATTCCACTAGACATCTTTATCAATACAACGTATTGATTATTCGAACAAGGACGACCAGAGTGTCCGAGCTGGGGCATGCTTAGCTAATCAGTCAGCTTTGTCCGTGAAAGTAACACTAGAAAAATCACCAAAGAGGTCTTCAGGGCCATCTTCAGATGAAGTGGGAGATGTTTTCTCCTCCTTTGCTTGAGCAGAAATTCATAGTCAAAATGGCTGAAAAAGATGGCGGCATTCAATGGGCAGCGGTGCAGTCAGTGGCCCGAGTTCGTGGACTGGGAATTGTAATGAACACATATGAAAGGAATAAGTAATAAGAAGATTTTTTTGTTTTTTAAATGGAGGGAAAAGTAGAAAATTGGAAAAAAAAAAAAAAAGTAGCTATGAGGAAGAGTAAGACGGTGGTAATGACAGAATGTGGCGGATTTGGGGGCGGATTCGCCGCCGGGCCAACATCTGCCTGACTCTGAGGGTCATGGGAAAGCCAGGAGCGAATGGGGAATGGAACATGGATGGACAGATGGATGGAAGGACAGAGTGGAGAAAGTTGGGGGCAGAGGACAGAGGAAAGGGAAGAGACAGGGAGCTGGCATGTGACTCTGCCGTGATGGTGGGGGTTCGGAGGGTGGGGGCAGCTTCCAGGTGGCCAGAGTGAGGAAAACACTGGGAACAGGAGTGTGCAAGTCAGCAGGGCCCCAGCAAAGGTCCAGGCCGTGAAGGGCACTAGCCGAAGGGAGAGGGAGTATCTGGGTGCAAATCTGGTGTGAGTTTTGAGTGGAAAACTACCCCCCATAAATAGCCCTAGAGGCAAGGAATTCTTTTTCCTCTTTGGTTCTTGGAGGTGGGGGGCGGTGAGATATGTTTCCATTCATGCTCCCGTCTCCATGACAGGACTGCGGCACGCGGTGTTCCCGGGTGGGGTGGGTGGGAGGGAATGCCTCCGTGGGACCGTGTGCAGGTCTGAAGTGCGTGGCTAGCCAGGGCCCTGGGCTCCGTCAATGCCACCGTCAGGCGGGCACAGGGTGGGCTGCTTGCTGCATGCTTCCTTGACGCAGAGCTGCCCGGCCTCTCTGCTGCCCCATGCGTGAGCTCACCCCACAGGAGACTGGAGAAGACGGGGCTCAGAAATCTGCCCTGCGGCTGTGAAGCCCGTGTGTGCGGTCAGCCCAGGAGCCTGCAGACCGGCAAGCCCCGTGAGCAGCCTCCAGTGTTCGGTACCCCTGCTGCCCTCCGGGCTCTTCCCTAGCTCTGGGGTGGAAGCTGCTGGGAGGTGATATGCAAATTTATGCAAACAAGAGGGAATCAGCCTTGTGCTTCCGGTTCAGGATGTCCCTGTTTTCTCCTCACCTTCCAGGGCTGCAGACTGCAGGACTGTCTAGCCGGCCCTCCTCTCTCCAGCCTTTGCAGCTTGTCAGATTCTGGGCAGTTCTCTTGCCCCCGCTGAAGCTAATTTGAATTTAGCCTAGAGGAACAGGGCACTGTCTAGCAGGGCTGCAGTTGCCGTTCTCAGGACTGGGAACCCGAAGTCTCACCTTGCAGGCTGGAAGCAACATTTGCATCTTGCTTCTGTGACAGAGCCCTGAGTCACTCCCTAGCGACGCCTGTGCCCTGGGGCTGGTTTCCACCCTCAGGCTGGACTGTTGGTGGAGTCTGGTCCTCCTTCTGGTCCACCTGCTGCCCCCAGGGCAGGGCACCCAGGCAGCGCAGGAACGGTGCTGGCGGCTCTGCATTCTGTCACTGCTGCTGGGGGCAGGTCCATAGACCGGGAAGAAGGCAGAGGCTCAGCGAGCACACCAGAGCCCTGGATCACCTGCTGGCACACGGGAAAGAGGGCTGGGGGCTGACTCGGCTGCTGGCATCGCTCAGGCCCACCATAGCCGTGTCTTCTCACCAGCACAGTGGTCTGCAAGAAGGGAGCCAGTGTGATCAGCTGGTGTCACAGCCACCCACATCCAGGCCATCTTGTGCAGGTTCCAATCCTGGCTGCCTTGCTGGCTGGTTGTATAGGCAGTTGTGAGGGTTAACTCTCAGTGTCAACCTGGCTGGGCCACAGGGTGCCCAGATAGTCGGTTAAGTGTTTTTGTTTGGGGACAGTAACATTTACATCAATAGGCATAGTAAAGAAGGATGCCCTTCCCAGCATGGGTGGGCCTCATCTAATCAGTCGAAGGCCAATTGTACCATAAAGACCAGGCTCCTCCAGGAAGAGGGGGTTCTCCAGCAGATGGCCTTCAGACTTCGCCTGCAGCATCAGCACTACCTGGGTCTCCAGCCTGCGGGCCCGCCCTGCAGATTTTGGACGTCCACAGTCGTGAGACCCTCCAGCATCGTGTGAACCAATACCTTGTCATAAATCTTGCTCTCCCCAGACACACATCCTGCTGGTTCTGTTTGTCTGAAGAACCCTGACTTAGAGCCTTAGTTTGACATCTATATGCTGGGGGAGAGTCGCTCGAGTCTCAGCAGTGTCTGCAGGAAGACGGAATGGCGCAGGCCAGTGGTCTTCACCCTTCAGGAAGGGTTGCAACCATTCAGGTGGTTTGTTAAAACCCACTTTTGCGGGGTCTCAGTCCAGTAGATGCTGACTCAGCAGGTTTGAGGTGGGCCCCAGGAGTTCACAGTCCCACACGTCCCCAGGGGATGCCGCTGCCCAGGGAACACACTTTGAGAACCACTGACTTGGTGACGGTCTTGCTGTGGGGCTCACTGGATGTGGATTGGGGGCAGTTGGCAGTCATCCCTGAATTCATCTGTGCTGGGACCTGTGCTTGCCGTGGGGTCATGAGTGAAGAGCCTGGTGCGCCCCGCCCCCCACGCCCGCAGCCCCACAGTGCAGGTCTCTGGGATGGAAGCGTCAGGAGCTGATGGCGGGGAAGGCTGCAGCGTCTGCTTAGTTTCAAGAGCAGAGGTACCAGAGCACGGTGGCATGTCCCCAGCCTCCCTCACAGTGCACACTGGTGGCTCGCTGTCTTAAAGTCAAGGCGAATAAAGTTTAACTGGTCGCAGAAAGTTGCAAGTGTTACAGGCGGCTCCTTTGGACAACTGATTGTTTTAAAGTCCCAGTCAAAACCGGCACCGGTCTAAGTGATAGTGGACTGTGTTACTGAGGACAGTGAGGGACATTGGAGGTGAAGCTGACTTTTCAAGCTCCTTGGGGATCGGGAGCCGCAGTCAAGGTCCCGACAGGGGAGACGATTACTTTGAGATGACACATTTTACTCCAAGTGGCCTTTGTCAAATTCTGTAGTGCTCTGGGAGCATCTTCTGTCCCCTGACCCCAGGATCCGGGGACATGTGTGAGCTCGTGCCTTTAGCACCCGACTTTTGGTGCTGGGCTGCCCTGGAACTGGCCGGCAGGGGCAGGTTCCTCCCTCTCTCTCCTCTTTGCCCAGATCATGGCAGGCGGTGTGGCCGGCTTGCAGGTGATTTCCTACCACTGCCGGACACCTGCTGCAGGCTCGTGGGTCATCAGTTGGCATAATTAGTCCCGTCCAAGTCCCCAGGAGCGGCCACAGACCTGGAGAGTCCAGCAGCGGGGAGGGGCTGGAGCTCCCGTGGGGGGGAAGCTCCTTGGTAACCCCAGCCCCAGCTCAGGGCAGCTACATGGACTCAACAGTCTTCCTGTTGCACTCACCATTGGCAAGAAGCTCCAGAGTGGGTGAAGGGAGAGCCTCCCCTCCCCTCCCTCCCCTCCCAGGAAGGGTCTTGATGACTCAGCGACAGCTCCAGAGCTGGAGTGGGAGCTCCAGAGGGGCCCCATGGTAGGCCAGGCTGCTCTGCCTCCTGAGCAGTTCCCCGCACATGCTGTGTCCTCAGGGACTCAGGAAAGGGGACCTGAGATTGAAGCACCAGCTTGCTTCTTGCTTCCCTCCCAGGCAGGGGGCCCCTGGGTATCTCCCGGGGAAGTGTCTTCATCCTCAACAGGGACCTGGAAGGGACGAGGATGCAGACCCAGCAGGGAGCATGGGGCCCCAAGGTCTGCATTTCCCACGGGTTCCCAGGTGAGGCTCCTTTGCAGACACTGCTGAGCTGCAGCGCTTGGATTGGGTCTAGATATTCTCGAGAGAGACGCAAGCCAACCTTTGAACTGCAAACCGGAATAGGGAAAGTTGCTCTCTGTGTTCCGACCTCTGTTTGCATGATTTTTATCTCCTGGTGCAGACTCTGTAACGTTCTGGGCTGGGCTGTGCATGCAGCCACATCTGGAGAAAATGTCGGTGTGGCGTAAATTAATGAGGGAGGTCCCCGAGAGGAGGAGGTCAGGGACGTCCCGTGGAGGCATTTACGGTCCTGGTGCTGGTGGCGCGGTCTGGCACACTGGCAGTCTGTGCTCTCGTATTTGTGGACGGTCCCAGGGGCGGGAGCCGGCTTCCTGCACCACGTGCAGCAGAGTGGCTCACGGGCTTGCCTGCCCCAGGTGTTCCCAGCACCTGCCCTACGTGTCACCGACGCCCCACACAGCATGTCCTCAAAGGCTCCCGATGGAAGCCAGCGGGCGTGTTCTCGAATCCATACTTCTCACCTGCGGCGGCCTCCCCACCTGACCCGACAGCAGCGGCTCCGCCACGGGGCCCGTGCTGGAACAGGAGCCACCCCTCCCTCCCACATCCCTCCCTGGCACTTTCAGACATAGTGGGCTCCACTCCGCCGCAGCAAGTGACCCAAAGCACCGTCTTGCTCTGTCCACATGATTCCCCACGTGCCCCTGTGCGGGCTGCAGAGTAAGCATTGTCTTGTCTCTTCCCTGCCTCCAGCAGCATCCTACCCACGCTTCCAAATTCCACCCAAGGCTCAGCTCTCCGTGTGGCTTTTGCAGGTGAACTGTGGTCCCGTGGGAGCGCCCTCCTCTCCCCGCCGCAGACACACTGATGTCCCACGTTCCCCTCACACTGGGCTATGCACATCTGTCTGTCAGCCAGAAGGTCCCTGGCCGGCCCATGTCACTCTCCGGAGACTGGAGTCCCTTGCAGGACACCTCGGTGCCGGGAGGAATGGCCACGAGGTTCCAAGTGTCCCTCTCTGGCTCCTTCTCCGTGTGCACCAGCCTGGCTGCTCCTCATTTTAAATATCCTCGGTTTTGGGAATCGTCCTTGTCTTGGCTCCTGCGGCACAATTTACACTAGGGTACATTCACCGTCAGTAATTAGACATTACAATTGCCCATGAAGTGGACAAGGAAACTCTTAAAAAAAAATTAAATCCATCAAATACGTCTCTGGCCAGAAGACACGGAGCTGCTCTGCAGTCAGGAAAGGGACCTGCAGAAAGCCATCTTGCCACTGAGCCAAGACAAACTGAGCGACAGGACTTCACATTTGCATTGTCCACAGACCACACACACGGCTGGCGCTAGGGGCTGAGGACGTCATGCCGTCTGAGAGGGAACCCCCAAGGCTCAGAATTCCTGCATTAGTCAACCCCTGAGGACGTACCGGGGGCGTTATGTCACCAGATGGTTTGGGGCCCTGGGCTGATGCCCTTGAATCTTCTGATGGTTGACTTTTAGATTCTCAGCTTTCTACATATGAAGGCTGGAGATGGAGAGCATCCTCAGATTATCCTGGGGGTCACTGCCTGGTGTCTTGCTTGCTTTCTGCATTTCTGCTGAAACGAAAGAGACGATTTCTGAGATGTTGGAGGGAGCAGGAAGTGGTGGGAGGCATGTGGTGAGCCGTCAGGGTTAGGGCGGAAAATGCAAAGCTGTTTGAAGTCGGTGGCCCAGGGACTGCTCTGTAATTTCCCCAGGCAAAGCCCAGCAGTCTTTCTTGGAACAGCCCTGAAAATGTCATGCTCTCAGGCTCTGCTCTGATGTTGGGACCGTCCCCGTGGGGTCCTGCAGGGCTGGCTGGGCTGGAGGGCAGCCCGGCCCTAATGTCCCCACAGCCATGGTGGCTCCCCAGCTGCCCTCGGCATGTGAGCACGGGGCTCTTCCTGGTGCAGGTGCCCGGGCCTAATTGCCTCCATACTGTGGATGAGGCCACCCACCTGGTTGACCAGCTTGGGGGTCCAGCTCCCCCCGTGGGCCGGTGGGCTGTGGAGGCCAGTGTAGGCTTGGAGGGGATTGCATGGGCTCCCCCACCCCGGGCTGACCACAGTTTGTCACCTGGGTCTTGGATGACTACATTCTGGCTAGACTTGTCCCTGTTTTTCTGCAAACTCCCATCCCCTGATGCTGCTTCCTGCTGCGGGAATGACTTTGCTTCTGAGCTGGCTGGGGCCCAGCTGTAATTTGTGATGGGTGTGGAAGGTCGTGAGCTCGCCGTCAGGACCGGATACTACTGGGTTCTTCCTGGAGAGACAAAGGGGGTGAGTCTGGGTTTTGCAGGCCTGGTGTTCATATGATCTGGGGTGCCCACTGCAAAAAAAGCACACAAAATTACCACAAACTGCCCGTGCCTCTGCTAGGGAGGGGTGGAGTGTGGAGAGTCAGCTGGCCTGAACTGGGCAGCTCAGGCCCCTTATTGGTCAAAGTTAAGGAAAAGCATCGGGACAATGCTCTGTTGCTGAGCTGTCACCAAAGCCTGAGAGGCCCGTGCGTGTGTCGGCCTGGAGGGTCGTCCCCATTCAATTCACGGAATGTCTACGCTGCAGCCAACGGCGCCCTTCTGGAGCATTTCCACGCTCCGACCGTGGTGTTTTTTTTATAACAGGATCACCACGTGCGCGAGCACATTACGGGGCCGAGGGAGACTTGTGCCAGGAAAAATACCCACACTCTTCTGTAGCCTGGGAGGCGGAACACCCTCTTCTCGGTACGAAGGCGTGCTTTCACATGCGGTCACGGTAGCTGGAGGGAGGAAGGCCTTTCTAAGAAAGACACAAAACCTAGAAACCATAACTGAGAGGAGTGACACACACGAAAGGAGAAGACTCAGGGTAATGGTCGAGAGACGAGGGAGACCAGCAAAGTGCTCGCAACGCCGACTGCAGACGAGGGACCCGTTTTCCCAGCTCCCGCAGAACGCCAAGGAGTCCAACACAGAATGCCAACCGCTCAGAAGGAAAGAGTCAAAGCGTTCCTACCTCGTTCTCAAAGGAGACAAACAGCACGGGAAGGCCTGCTCTGCCTCCAAAGGAGAGAGCACAAATTGGAACCATGTTGAAATTCTCAAAAGCAGCGCTTGCGTCTTTCCTTCTCTGGGTGTGGCGGTGGGAAAACGGATTCAGAAGTGCAGGCACCTCAGAGGGCCCAGAGAAAGGGCAGAGCGGCCTTGGGGAGGCACAAACCCGGAAGGCTGGCACAACCCCAGGGATAGACCCGTGAGCAGGACCGAGGAGGGCTGGCACCAGGTGATGTCTACATGGGAGAGCGGACCCGGCGGCAGGACGAGGCGAGTCCGGGAACGGATCCGTGCAGAAACCGACAGGGCAGCGCGCAGGGCCGCGATTGCCCCGGTAAAGCTGCACCGACTCAAACGCACCCGCATGTGTATGGAAAGGAGCGTGGGCTGACTCTTAGCATACCGCAGACTCATGGTGACTTGCCGGCGGATCCCAGTTCCGAACGTCAAAGGCAGAAATAACAAAGCTTTGTTTGTTTGTTTGCTTATACACATGTTTACGGAGAGCAAAGCAAAGTTTATTGAGCATCATACAAGGCTCCCGAAGAGGCCGGGGACCCGAGAGGGTTGCCCTCCAATAAAGCTTGATGCAAAAATAGAACATTTTCGTGACCCCCAAGCAGGCAACGTATCTTAAGCAGAAACAAAACGTGTGTAAAAGGAAACACGGATAAGCAGGACTCAATTAAGATTACGTGCACCTCTTCCTCCCAAGACAACATCATGGGGAGGAGGCGACGGCCTGCGGGTGGGGGGAAGACCTTTGTGCTACGTGGTGGGCAAAGGGCGGCTGTCTGCTTTGGGCTGCTCCATGTGCCTGGGGAAGGCTCGAGGGCTCTCAGCCGGACGCCTGCACCTGGCGTCTCCAGGGAGCTTGGGTTTCTCACAGTGTGGCGGCCGGGTCCCCAGAGCCAGCCTCCCGAAGGTGCTGGGTAGCTGCAAGCCCTCTTACCTCCTGGTCGTGGAGGAGATGGAACGTGTACGGGTTGAGCTAGCCCAGATTCCGGGGAGGGGGATCAGAGCCCTGGTCGGGGACCCCAGGGCCACGCTGGATGCGAGCCATCATTGGGCCGACCTTGGGAAGTACAACCTTCCCTTCAGACACGCCAGAAATCATTGGTTCAATGATGCTCCCCCTGGCCTGTCCCATCCAGGGGGGAGCTCCAGGATGGCAGGCCCTGTCTATCTAGCGCACGACAGGGTTCTGACCCCTGGACAGCCCTGGACACACGAAAACAATGCCCCACTTGGACGGGGGGATCATCATTTGATTAATATCAAAGGAACATTTTATTTTTTTTATTTTTTTTATTTTTTAAATTAATTTATTTGTCAGAAAGAGAGGGAGAGAGAGAGCGAGCACAGGCAGACAGTGGCAGGCAGAGGCAGAGGGAGAAGCAGGCTCCTTGCCGAGCAAGGAGCCTGATGTGGGACTCAATCCCAGGACGCTGGGATCATGACCTGAGCCGAAGGCAGCCGCTTAACCAACTGAGCCACCCAGGCGTCCCTTTAAATTTTTTTTTTAAATTTATTTATTCAAAGGAACATTTTAATAGAGGAAGTAAACATATGGAACTGGGATGGGTGTGGGCACTCGGGGCAGCTGCTCCTGTGCCTTCAGTCACTCCATTTTTATTTTTTATTTTTATCTTTTTTAAGATTTTATTTATTTATTTGGCAGAGAGAGGAAGCATGCGCAGGGCAGAGGAGCAAGGAGAGAGGTGGCCGCTGGCACCCCACTGAGCAGGGAGCCCAATGCGGGGCTCGACCCCGGGACCTGAGCTGAAGGCAGGCGCTTCACTGATGAGCCACCCAGGCCCCCGTTCCTTCATTTTTAAAACTCAACAAACATGAAATGGCATTCCCGCCATGGGCCCGAAGCAGCCCTGGCTTCTAGGGATTGGGACCCAGTAATGTTACACGTCTGGTCTGTCCACTGTGGAATTCCCATGGGACCACCCTGCCGTGGCGTTACCTTCCATCGAGTGTGTGCCCCACTGTCGGGGCACGGCACGTGCAGGCACTGCCCTGCTGAACCCTAAGGCGGCCACTCTGGGAAGCCATCCGCCACCCCGTGTCACCACTGTGGGCTCAGGTCTAGAGAGACCATGCCACGCCCGCACCTGCGAGACTGTGGGATCGGCCCTGCCCACACACTGTGCTGCTGCTCCGGGCGGCGAGCACCCGATCGCCAAGGCTGGGAGGAGGAACAGTGAGTGGGCCCCGGATCAGAGCCGGCAGGGGTCCCGTGGGGAGGGGGTCCAAGGCAGACTCATCTCCCCAGGAAAGCATCTGAAAATGAAGTCTGGCCGGGACTTCCAAGTCCGCAGGCTGTTCAGTGATTTGTGGAGGAGAAACCCACGTGTTGCCAAGTTTGTTTATTCTTGGCGAGAAACGAAGAGAAATTTCCTCTTTCTGAGAAAAGAGGCTGCAGAGAACATAAAACATTTCTTCCAAACAACTCCGGGCCGAGTTCAGGCCTGGTGACTCAATGTCGACCGGCTTATTTTTCCTATAAAAGGCTCCAGGCGTGGAAAATCAAGGGGAAAAGTGTTGGACGGGGGGCTTTGGAAGTGGGTTGTCCCCCGTGTAGACGGGCTGTTTGCTACCCCCTTCTCGTGCAGTTGGAGTGCTGGGCTGGGAGCGGGTCTGGAGGGACGGATGTGAGGCAACATGTTCCCTCTGCGCTGGGCCCCTCAGTGCCACACACGGCAGACGGGTTTGCTGCGGCTTCTGGAAGCTCATCCTTCACTTGGCGGGTGGTGTCCTGGGAAGGACGGAACAAAGCGCACACACTAGACAGCTTCCGCAACGCAAGTTGCTCCTCTCACGGCTCCAGAGGCGGGAGTCTAGGCCAAGATGGTGCAGGGCTGGCTCCTTCTGAGGCCGCCAGGGACCATCTGGTCCAACTCTTCCCCACCTCCTAGGTGTCACCGACAATCTTTGGTCCCTCGGCTGGTAAATGCGTCCCCTCATCTCTGCCTCCACGTTCTCTCGGCGCCTGTCTGGGAGCATGTCTCTGTGTCCAAACTCCCCTGTTTTATAAGTCCCCTGGTCCTACTGGATCAGAGCCCAGCACGCTGACCTCACTTAAACTTGACCATCTGCAACACCCTACTTCCAAATGAGGTCAATTTGCAGGTGTTGGGGCTTAGGTCACAGTCCAACCCATGGCAGGGGCTGTTCTGAAGGTTTTCCCCTCCCTCAGTGCCCTTGTCTCTCCCCCATGCTCACTGACTCCCCAGCCACGGGCGTAAGCCAGGGTATGGGCTGAGCTGCTGTAACCGAAGGAATCAAGGAATCGGCTGCTGGGGCTCAGACTAGCACCACATCCCTTCCTCACTCGGATCAGAGCAGAAGCCGCCGTCCAGGCCCGAGGGAGGTGAGCTCCACAGAGGCACCTGGGAGCCCAGAGTTCTCTGATTGCTGCTAATGGCACACTTTTCAGCCTGTGGCCTGCCTCCATGTCCCTGGACGGCTTCCCCAAATAGACCACTGGACCCCTGCCGAGGTCCACAGCCTCTAATCACACCCAGGTCCCTGCGCAGACAGCCAGGAGCGATGCGCATTTCCGTCCCCCAGGGAAGCTTCCTAGTAATGCTGATTCCTGCAGGCCCCCAGGACACTGGTCCACTGTCTACCCTCACACCCAGTAACCCCCAGGTCCCAGGCGAAGAGGACACGGTGGTCAGCTCTTCCTGCTTCACTCGTTACCCCGAACCCAGAGGCTGGGAACAACAATGGTGACTACATGGTTTCTGTAGGTCGGGATCGGGGCACACACACGGTGGTGTAGGCAGAGCTGGTCCCCGTGGCAGGTCGCCTGAGATGTTGGCTGGGTGGGGAGGACCTGCGTCCTGGCAGGCAGGACTCGCCTCCTTGTGGGCTGTCCCGAGCAGCTGTCCTTCTTTTCCCGCCATGTGGATTTCTCCAGCACGACCGCTTTCTTCACGGAGGCAGGCCCGCCAAGGAGCGAGTTCAAGCTGGACACAAGTCACCGTCTCTCGCAGCCTGGTCTTGGAAGGGACATCTCTTCCCCTCTGCCGCCACGGATGGGGGAGGATTGGATACCAGGAGGTGGGGCGCTCTGGGGGCCGCTTCAGACACTGCCTTCCCTGGTCTATCCTCGGGGACCCCGTGATTCGTGCTTCTCTGGCCTCATCAAAGATGGAAAGTCCTCGCTTCTGAGCGTCTCAGCCTCCTGCCTGTCCTACTGTCTCTTTCCTTGACCCTCTGTGGGTCTTCCGTGCCTCACTCTCGTGTCTCCATCAGACAAAGCCAGGGCCAGAATGGTCACGGAGACTAGCTGGTCTCCCCCTTGAGGCTCTCGCAGACAGGAGCGAGGTGGCTGCACCCAGGCTTCTAGAGACTCTGGGCCCCACTGGGAGGATGGGTGAGGGGCCCACTTAGTCTCTTGTAAGGGTCCTGTGGTCTCAAGAGGACTCTGACGCTTTGGTCCTTCTCAGGTGTTGACAAAGACTGGACGGTCCCACGGTGCCTTTATTACCACCAGTCTCCTCTCCCGTTTTACTCTAAACACCTGGAAGAGACAGTAAGAACCTTAGATGTTTGGGCTGACGATGCCTGGGCTGACCCCGCAGTCCGTGGGCTCCGGCCCGCCGGCCTCATGGCCGCCAGCCGTGCTGCTAAGCTCTGGGCCCCTGCTGCGGAGCGGGGAGCCCTTCTGCAGTTTCCTGCAGCCCTCGGGTCCTTGCCCCTGCTCACTGGCAGCGTCGGCAAACCCAGGTTTCTGCTACGGTCTGTCTGGGGCAGCTTGTCTCCCTTCCCGCCCCCGAGGTCTGCCAGCTTGTGCCCTGTCCCTCTACACCCCGCCACGACCTCAGGGACCTTTTGCAGCACCTGCTGTCAGCTGTGTACCTGCCCAGACTTGGTGTTTCAAAACAGTCACATTTCTCACATCGGGAACCCAGGTGAAGCCTGGGTCTCCTGCTCAGAGCTCCACACACCTACAGTGCTGGTGTGCGTGGGGGCTCTGATCCTGCTTCCAAGCTCACTCCCGGGGCTGCAGAGCCAGGACCACGGGCCTCAGGCCCTTGCCCCGGGGGCCGTCCCCTGGGATGGTTTGTCCATCCCAGCAGCAAGTGGGGGGAAGGCCAGGGGGGAGCGAGGGTGAGGTCATGGTCTTCGCGGGTTAGTCTTGGCAGCGACATGCCATCATCCTTACCACCGTCCACTTGTTGGAAGCAGACCACTAGGTCCAGCTTGCACACACATACAAACACACGCGCACACCCACATGCTCTCACGGTGCTCACAAACACACGTGCACTCACACACATGCACACACACAAACACACACGTGTACACTCACACACTATGCTCGAGAACATGTACACACACACACGTACGTACTCAAACCGCACGCACACATACACACATGCATATTCATACACACACACACACGAGAGGGTGAGAGGTATGAACTCCAGGAAATGGGGATCCCTGGATGCCATTAGAGAAGCTGCCTAGCCCAGGGACCAAGGCGTAAAGAGGTCCCTCTCCACCCCCACCCCGGCATGTCTGGGGCAGTAGGCCTCTGCCCCCTTGGCTCCTATTTCTTTGGGGAACGGAGCTTCCCCTGGGCCTACAGGAACAGGAGGGCCCCCCCCCCAAGACAGCGCCCTCCACGATCAGGAGCTGACGGAGCCTGATGCTGAGCCACGGCCACAGCCCAGAGTCCCCTCCTCCCCCTCTATGCTCCGGACTTCCTCATCGCCGAGCCCCGCTTTGCTGCAGGAGACCGGCTCAGCTCCAAGACTTGCCTTCATCTGAGGTGCCAGAGACGTGGCCAGTAAGAGGAGAGGTGCCTCAGGGGACAGGAGACATTGGGGCGAGCCACTGCGGCGGCGCCACCACTGGGCCATCCTGACCCCTAGGGTCCTCGCCGCACCCAGAGGTGTTGGCCTGTCTCCGTGGATGCGGAGTCTGAGCCTCGGAGGCCACAGCCCTGGAGCTCCGGGCAGAAAGTCCCTCTCTGGTATACCTGGAACATGGCTCTGTCCTGTCTCTAGAGGTTTCCCAAGAACAGGGCAGTGGCCACGTCTCAGGTTTGCAGATTCTAGCAGACAGAAAGCTATGCCAGGTGGGCCCTGAGGAAGCTCCCCCACAGGCCGGCGACAAGCTGTAACGGGCACTGTGACATCAGGGTGGGTGGACGGGGTGGCAGGCCTGAGCTGGGATGCCAGGGCCATGTCCTCAAATCCTGGCCTGCACATTGAGAACTGACCTCATTCTCTGGTCCTCCCTGAAGTCTCCTGGGCATCGGGGCCATTGTCCCTCGTGCCCATTGTTAACAAAACACTCCAGGTTGCGGAAAGTTGATTCCCAAGCCCTTTCACTGGCTCTGTCCGTGTTCCCCACCTTTGTCCAGCTGACTTCCTGCTCCCTCTGAGACTCCTGTCTGGTATCCCTCTTGGCGACAGTTCTCTCAATAAAACAACAAAGCAGGGCGCCTTGGAGGCTCCATCGTTAAGAATCTGCCTTCGGCTCAAGTCGTGACCCCGGGGTCCTGGGATCAAGCCCCGCATCAGGCTCCCTGCTCGGCGGGAAGCCTGCTTCTCCCTCTCCCACTTCCCCTGCTTGTGCTCTCTCTCTCGCTGTCTCTCTCTGTCAAACAAATAAAGTCTTAAAAAAAAAAAAGAACAACAAAACCTCTATCTGCCTTCAGGAAAGTTAGGAAACTCATCACACTCCCTTAAGAAATGATTTTCTAGCTGGATCCTTTCCCCAGATAGGCACAGTGTACTCAAAGATCTCTCAGCATCTCCCTGAGCTCTATTTTGCAAAAGGGTAATATTGTTAATCATTTTACAGATTGAGAGTCGCTTGATCAGTAATAAATACGTGCGGTTGGCTGAGCGCCGTGCTGGGAGAGTCACCCTGCATGAGTCCTACAGTCCTCCAATGGGGAAACCAGGGCTCTGAGACACGAGCCCATGGCTGGCATCTAGTAACTGGGCAAGGGAAATGGTTTAAAAACCTGTCTGCAAATCCCGGGATACTCTTGCCATCCAGAGGCAGAGTATAAGTCTCCTCTCTTGGATATGGGCTGGATTTGGTGGTGGAAAGGCTAGATTAGAAAAGGTACTCCTATCTCTTCCTGACTCTCAGGAGCCTTGTGCTTGGATCCCAGCTGCCATGTTGGAAGGAAGCCCAGGAGGGGTCCCAGCCGGCAGCCAGCACCAATGGTGCACCTTTCAAGGGAGTGATCTTCCAGATGTTTCTGGCTTCATGGCCACTCTAAGCTGTCCCTGCTGAGCCCTGATGAAACCGCAGACTTGGGATCAAAATAAATGGGGTGGTAGTCGGTAACCAGAGCACCAGGACTGTGTGTCTCCAAAGTCCTCAAGAAGGAAAGTAAGATGGAGGCTGACCACGCCCTATTGTTCTAGGTCCACTGCCCAGGTTCCCTGTGTCCGCCCATGGGAGACTGTCCCCATCAAAGAATAACTCCCTGTTCCTCCCTCTCTCAGCCCCTGGCACCCACCATTCTACTTCTTGTCTCTGGGAATTTGAACCCTCGGGGGAGCTCCTCTAAGAGGAATTACATGCATGTAATTAATTCAAATGCTGCAGTATTTGTCCTTTTGTGACTGCTGCTTCCACGGAGTCGCCTGTGGGTCAGGGGCCACCCACCTTGCAGTGTGAGTCAGAATTTTTCCCTCTTGAAGGATGAACATGGGTGTGCAAACGCATGATTTCGTGTGCCTTGGGTCTTTGGTGATGGCCCCTGCGCC
Source organism: Mellivora capensis (assembly GCA_004024625.1). Taxonomy (NCBI): domain Eukaryota; kingdom Metazoa; phylum Chordata; class Mammalia; order Carnivora; family Mustelidae; genus Mellivora; species Mellivora capensis. The sequence goes on from PISX010001750.1 coordinate 152,105, forward strand.
CCTGGGTAGACTTGGGTCACCCCAGGCTCCTGGCAGCTGGTTGTCCCTGGGGTCCAGGTCTCAGCCTGCCCACAAAGCTTCCTGACAATGTGGACCCTGCACATGGCCTGGGCCACCTCGATGCACACACTACCACCCCCACCCCACCCCGGGGCCAAAACCGGCTCTAGCAGCTGTCGGATGTCCTCCCATCGAAGAGGTCCAGGTGCCGCCAGACACGGCCCATGAATTATCTGTAACTAGCTTCCTGACAGCCATCGTTGTCATCCCACCTGTTGCAAAAAAGAAATCTCAGGTTTCTTTGGTCTTCTCGGGTCAGTTAGCGCTTCCACGGCTGGCCCGCATACACAAACGTAAATGCAGGGACGGCCCTTCTGGGCCTTTCTTTGTCAGACTGTCCTGAATCAGCAGGACAGGCCCAGGCGGGTGGGGAAATCCTGGTGGAGCCACCCAAAAGGACACTCAGGGAAGCCAAGTTTATTGCCGACAGATACGACGCGGCCGACTTCTAGTCTGGCCGCACAGCTGTGCAAAATTGTTCAGCAGCCTGGGCCACCAGATTCTGAGCAGAATGGACTGGCTATAAAATTTGATAGGCTGTCAGGGCTTGTAAGACAGATGGGCTGGGGAGGGTGAGGGGCCTGGGCCTAAAGGTTATGCTCTGAGTGGCTCTCGGACCTACAGGGCGGTCTGGGCATTGAGACACACGATAGCCACCCAGGAGCTTTTTTCCAGAGCCAAAGGAAAGGAAGGATGGATTGCAGGCTGGTCGCCCCGATGAACAGGAGAGACGAGGGGTGGAGGGTCGTAAACCAAGGTGTTTAGGAGGTGATAGGATGCAAAGGCCTGTGGGGAAGGGAGAAGAGTCTGATTGTATTTCCCGTAAAATTCCCTTTAGCTGCTAAATGGATCTCACTTGGTATGTTTGCGGGACATTTTCCAATAGAGGATTTCTGGCAGTGTCCTGGACAGGATTGGCAGCCCAAAGAACTGAGGAACCCAGAGGTGGTGACAGTTCTCTCTGGACCGGAGGGCAGTGTGAGCCATCAGGAAACAGGCATGGTTACTGTCCAGCCTGTCCCAGCTAACCCTGCAGATGGGAGGCTTGGCACACAGTGCGGCTGTCCCACGGCCACCTCTCACCGTCCTCTGCTCTACCAGGGCTCCTGCTCGGGGATCTCAGCCTGCTTGCCTGTCATGGTCCAACCGATGCCAGCCCAGCTGTAGACGGAAGGCTGGGAGCCCTGTGAGCTCTGCTGGGCTCTGCCTGCTGCCTCTGGGAGCTGGACAGCCACCCTCCCGGATGTCTGAGCCCCATGTGCATTGTCAGGGTTCTTTGTGACACAATTTCCTCTCCTGCATTTCAACTGATTCTCTAGCAAGAGAAGTACCAGCAGGAGAGCTGCAGTCCTGGCTTGGTTTTCACTTGAAGGTTGGATTTGCACAGGACTCACCGACTTCTTTCAAAGAGAGGAAATCCAGGCTAAATCCGGTGTATTTAGAAATGAGCAGAAGGGGAAGGAACATATCGCTGAGCTGATTGTGTAAGAGCCAGAGTGGCCCTTGGAAGGAAATTTAGAACATATAATTATTAAATGAGAAATACTTATGATTGAAAGACTTTGAAACAAGTACTAAGCCATGAAGCTAGAAAAGGACCAGCCATGTAAACCTAGAGGAAAGAAGGAATAAAAACAAACGCAATAGATTTCGAAGCATAAATAAGTGGAAAGCACCAGTAGATAAGACCCATAAAATCCCAGTCTGGTTCTTGGGAAACAGCCCTTCCCTCCCCCAGCACTTACACAAGCGCCCAGACACGCCTTGCAAATCTGCTCCAGTAAGAGAGCAGACAGACCATTAGAGATGCAAACAGTTGAAATCAAAGAGGCGGATCCATCAGTTTTATATCAATAAATTTGGAAATCCAGATAGAACTGACAATTCCCTTAGAAACTGAAGTCAGTAACTTCAGACTGCCTCAGGTGTAAGAATAATTCTGGATGCACCAAAAATTACAGAAGAAATGGAAAACGTAGTCAAAGCTGGACTTGGCCTGGAGGCGTTGCCCTAGTACCTTTGGAGACTTGTGTGACCTTAAAGAAACTGTCCATTCCCCCATTGTTTAACATGTTTTTCAAGGGATTGCAAAAAGAAAAAACTTTGCATGTAATTCTCCATCCAAAGGCAGAACACACTTGAGAGTAAAGTTGGATAGAACAAAAAAGTATACATGATAGACATATTGTAAGTAGCATATGTAGTAATGACATTTAAAAAATATTTCTATTATTGTCAGAAAAAAAATACTTCTCTGCCTCACACAAATAGATTGTCAACACTGTTTATGAGATATCAGCAAAAACAGTGAAAAATAAAACATCTAAATATTTAAAACGGAGAGATGTGATTTTATCATTTGCATGTAAGAAATCCAAGATAATCAATTGCACTAATTTGAATTAAAATAGTTTAATTGCATTGCTTGATCCAAGAAAAATGGATAGATAAAATGATTTTTCTAAATTCCAGCTACAAACGAATGTATTTTTTAAAAAGATTTTATTTATTTATTTGACACAGAGAGAGAGAGATCACAAGTTGGCAGAGAGGGAGGCAGTGAGAGAGAGAGAGGGGGAAGCAGGCTCCCCGCCAAGCAGAGAGCTCGATGAGGGGCTCGATCCCAGGACTCTGAGATCATGACCGGAGCCGAAGGCAGAGGCTCAACCCACTGAGCCACCCAGGCGCCCCAACTAATGTATTTTTATAAATGAGAAGGTCATATTCATAGGATGATTGAAATCAGACAAATTTGCATAATAAAAGTAAAAAGATACATATGATACTCGTTGGTGTGGCTTCAGAATGTGACCTTGTTTGGAAACAAAGTCATTACAGCTGTGATTGGTTACACTAGAATGAGGTCATACTGGAACAGTGTGAGTCTCTATTCCAACGTGACTGGTAACATACAAAAAGGGGAAATTTGGAAACAGAGAGACACACCCTGGGAGGACGCCATGTGGGGAAGGGGGCAGAGACTGGGCGATGCTTTTACAAGCCAAAGATGGCCAGCCAACCCCAGAAGCTGGGATACATAGGTGTGGAACTGACTCTCCCTCGAATCACTGGAAGGGACCCGTGGACACCTTGACCTTGGACTTCTGACCTCCAGAATTGAGAGATGATACGTTTCTGCTGTTCAGGTCATCCAGGCTGTGGTACTTGCTGATGGCCTCCCTAGCTAACCCATACAGCTATTCATGACAGACCCACTCAAAATCTCTGCTGAAAGATCTGAAGGAGGGCTTGAACAAAGAGAGAAACCCACCATATTCATGGGTGGAAAGTCTAAAAATTGTAAATAGAGCATTCCTCCCCCCCCAGTTAATATATAAAAATCACTGTAATAACAGTAGGGTTCAGGAAGTGAGCATTTTCAAGAACGTTTGTCAGAGCACTTTGTCACTATGTAACAAAATGGAAACTTTGTATACCGTGGACCGTATTTACCCAGTGATTGCCTGTCAGGATTCTATTCTTCAGAAATTCTATCTTCCTCTGGTTGTAACGAGGTGGGTTCAAGAAATCTCACTGCAGCATAGTCTGTAATGGGTACTAAGTGGGAAAAAACCCTTAAATAATTGCCAGTAAGGGCTGACAAATAAATTACAGAACAAAGAAAGTCTAGAATGCAGTGCGTTGGTTAGAGTAATGTGATGTTTGTATGTGTAACCGACACGGGAAGATGCCTAGGACACATTTTTAAGTGATCAAAGCAGGTTTACTTGGAACATGAATATGCTATTATTTTTTCTTTTTCACTCCCCACCAGCCTAAAACCAGAGCACACACCCTGGGCCTTCCCCTGCTCTCTGTGCTTTGCTCTGGGGCCCCCTTCTCTTGATCATCCTTGACTGAGTCCCACCACGGATCCGGCTCCTCAGAACACAGAAGCTGCTGTTTTTGGAACAGATCTGTGAGCTGGCAGTCTCTTCCTTTGGGGACCTTAAGCACAAAAAGTGGACAGTGCATGTAAATTTGTGTTTTATGCTTCAAGTTTCAATCCTCCACCAATAGTCTCCTTTGCTCAAAAGCCCTGATGCTTCTCTTGGTCAAAGCAGGAGGAAAAAACACAAGATATAAGTTAGACATTTGTGCGGACTCTTTGCTAAATTAAAAAAAAAAAAAGGCAAAAAGCCCCCTTCTCCGGCCCACACGATGCACACACACACACATGTTGAGTACGTGGACAGGGGTCTGAAAACAGTCACAGCAAACAGCTCCCGGAGTAGACATGGGCTGGGACAATCCCTCCGGGAGGCGGGAGGGGAGTGATTGCGGGAGGTCCTTTTGGCTCTCGAAATTCAATATTCGGTATCTCCCAACAAGCATGCATTACTTTTGCAGTTTAATAACTCAATACACCTGGAGATGAAGAAACATTTACCCAGCTTTAATTCAAAAGCACGGTGTTGGTTAAATACCCACCAAGCAAAGGTCCAGTCCCGGTGTGGAGGTCACGGCGTGCCAAGGGGCAGGCTCGCAGCCCCCCCTCCCCTCGTTCTGCAGACACTAAAAGCATCTCAGCTGACCCTTTCAAGAAGGAAACCCAGAACTATTGTCTTTTCAGCTAACTCTAACTATTGCTGCTTTCAGCTAAGGATGCAAGTACATGAGGGCTGCTTGGCCACTTAGTATTTCACGACACCTGTCCCAGGTGTGACGGACTACTCAGGTGCCCACCCCTCGGCGATGATAAAATCCGCTTCCCACATTCCAGGGGTTTGGAAAAACAAAGACAGAAATGTTTTTCCTACTCGAGTTTGCGGACCCCTTGAATTCTCAGCTCAAACCCTGGGATAAACTTTTGAAAGTTGGTCTGTGCCTTCATTAGTGACTAATTTCAGGGCGGAGTGCCGATGAGCTCATTTTCATGATGGCCAGATGGCGTTCTCCAAGATAGCTCCAGAAACATCAATCTTTGTGAGAGCCGAAGAGTAGAAGAGTCCCTGTCTAAAAACAGTCTTCTCCATGCGTTTCTGAGGACACAGTCCCAGAAGACGGAGAGGCTGAATGGAGGGAAACTGCCTTGTGGCCCGGAAGCTGTTCTGGGAGGAAGGCTGCGGGCCCCTGGAGAGTGGCAGGAAGGTGCTGGTTGCTGCAGGGACCTGTGATGATTTGGGGAAACAGGACCCGCTGGCCTCCTCCCCAGTTCCTGGACCAGGAAAAAGCCGGCTACTCCTGGCCTCTGTGGGTCCCTGCCCCCCTTCTAGGACACCTGCAAAGGAGGGGGAGACCCTTCCAGCCCCTTCCATCTGGCAGGAAGCCGTCAGACCACTCCTGGGAGGGGAGTGCTCGCTCCACCCTTCCGAGCCCCCCCCCCCCCCGCCCCGTGTGATGAATAGACCTACGGAGGGGTTGGGCTGGATGGAAAGTCTTGTCTTGGGGAGTTTTCATGACCTCATGTGCTTTATCAGGTTCTCCCCTGACTTGGGTTTTCTGTCCTGTGGGAGGCGGGGAGCGCCGGGCCAGGTGGGGCTGCCAGGGGCTGTCCCAGGCCCCTGATAATGCCCCGGGGGAGTCTTCGCTGGCACTCATCGAGGATGAGCTCACCAAGAGGAGGGCCCTGACCTCATTCCTGCAGGGCATTTCCCCCGCTTCCTGAACTGCCAAGATTAGCTACATTTTGTTCTTACCAGGAGCCGCATGCATTGCCAGGGCTGGGAGGACCCTGGGAGTCTACAGAGCAGTGCATGTGGGACTCACAGTGAGAATCCCCAGATGACCAGCCCCGTGGGTCACTGTGAGAATTCGGTGATTGCCTGCCCTTCTGGGAGCTGGTGATGCATGCGTTTGTGTTACGGCCTGAAGTCTGAAGACTGGTTGTCTGGAAGCAGTGACTCTCACACCTCAGGGACGGCTGTTAAATGCAAGTTCCTAGGCCCCACGTCCTAATAATTTTAAGTGTGTGGTGTGTGCACATGTGTGTATGTGAGTGCATGTGTGTGTGTAGCATGCATATGCATGGTGGGTATGTGTGCATGTGTTGTGCGCACACACGTGTACGTGCATGTGTGCATCTGTGGTGTGCGTGCAATGTGTGCATGCGTGTGCATGTGTGTGAGTGTGCAGCGTGGATATTTGGTGTGTGCATGTGTGCACACGCGTGTATGTGCACATGCGCGCACACACGTGTGCACGTGTGCATATGTGTGCACCTGTGTGTGCACGTGTATTCACTGGTGCAGAGAAGAGAAGAGGCAGGAGTCTTCGTTTTTATCCAGTGACCCCGCTGCAGAAGTTCTGTAAATCTTACTGCCTCGGAACTCAGGATTAGAGCTAGTCAACGTGACTTTTCCTTCACAGATTGTACACTGAAAATATGGTGACAAAGTAGGGAAAACAGAAGCAGTCTGGACAGTCTTTCAAAAAACTGAATCCCACGCTCAGGGATGCTAGCTTTTGGTAAACTTGGGTCCGTCGACTTCCTGCAGTCTCGTGAGAAGGCTTCGGGCAGCCTGGTCTCCAGCCCCCGTGTGTTTATCCAACGAGCAGGGAGTTTGCCCAGTTTGGTCAAGCAGCGGGGGTCGGGGGTCACACCGGCCTCTGTGGTCAGGGGCCCAGTGAGTGTCGGCGGGCAGGATGCTGTTTACCCCAAACCTGCCTTTCTGTCAACACGGGAACATTTGTCTCCTGCTGGCTCCGTGGGAGCTGTTGCCGGGAACATTCCCGGGGTCGCTGCTGTGGGCGGCTTCACGGCCGGGCGCCCCGGGGCGGCTCAGCTCTCCGGCTTGCCCAAATGACTCCAAGTCCAATTTGGTTCAGAGAATGTTTTTAATTATTTATAAACCATACTAACAGCTGGATTATTTTGTCTAAGAAAGTTCCCGTGTTAATGCTTTAAACACGCTGGTCTTTGGAAATTTAGTTCATCTTCGCGGGGCAGTGATTGCATTGTGTGTGTCGCATGCTCCGTGTCACCCAGTTGGATGTCACCGGAACACCATCTCTCGGGCAGCTCACTCTGCTCGTTCTCCCACGAGGACACCGTCTTCACGTCCAGTGGGAAGAGGACCTCCACCGCCTCTCTAACCCGGGGAGGGAGGATCCCAGCTCCCAGCTCCCGTTCCATCGTCCGCAGTGGTCTGGCCGGCATTTTCCTCTTGCATTTTGGCACCTACTCAGCCTTGTCCCCTGTGCACAGGGGACACCCACTCTGGGTCCCCGCCAGAGGGGTCCTCCTGGGCTCCGTCCTCCGCAGGTGGGCGCGGGCTGAAGGCTGTGGCCAACCACATGGGCTGGCTGGGGAGAAGGGTGCCTTCATCTGAGAGCCCAAAGGACACCTTGGTTTCCCCACCCTGAGGCTCCCAAACTTGTGTACCAGCAGAAGCAGCTCCTTAAAGACCCAGTGTGCATAGGAGATGAAGGCGATCCAGGAGGGCCGGGTGCTGGATCCCGCCCGTCTGCGGCGTGGGGTGTGGGCTCTTCAAGTTCTACTCACCCGGGGAAGCCTGGAGAAACCCAGGGCCTCGGGATGACAGGGTGTGTAGTCTGAGGACTTGTCTCAAATAATCATATACAAGGCTCCAGATCTTTTTTTTTTTTTTTCTTCTGGGGCTTAAGGAAGCCACATTTGGATAAGGTTTTAGTTGGAGAAGAAAGAATCCTTTAGTTAAAATATCTTTTGTATTGGCCTTTTCCTCATCTTTGTGTTTTCAGGGAAAGCTGAAAGGGAAGAAAGAATTCTATTGTTTCGATGTGCAGCTCTTCCTGAGAGCAGGTGGAGGGGAGGACTCGGCCCAGGAAATAGTCAAGTGTGTCAACAAAGTGTCCCGATCTATAAATAATCCTCTCCAGGCAGGACTGGGGGACAGGGGCGGGCGCTCTGACAGCTCAGAGACCGACAAATCTATTTTGCTCATGGAAACATGGCTAAAGCAGTCTGGGGGAGGGGGAAAGAGAGAGAGAGAGCGCGAGCGTGCGCACAGACCGTGCTTGTTCCAAGCGCGCGTTCTGAGCACAGGGACGCTGGGGAGGGACGGCGCCCCATCTCCCATCAGAACATCTGTGCGGCTCCAGGGGCTCTAGGAGCAAGGTCCGGCTCTCAGGGCTCCGAGGTCAAGGAAACACACTGCTCAGCCTCCTTTCTCGGCAGACGTGCTCACGACAGGAGCACGACCCTCTCTTTGGAAAACAGCTATTATTTATGGGCCACATGTTTATGACGTGGCCGTTCCGTGTACCTCTCTGGAAACTTCAGGTTGTAGGCAGAATCATCGGAAAATCCCTACCCGGCGGCCTCCCCCAAACTCTTTCATGGGAATCTGTTTTCCAGATAGCGCTGCTGTCCTTGGGGCTTTTGGAGCGAGGAGAGTGGTGTCGCGCCTTCCAAAGGCTCTCCCGGGCCCTGGCTCCTGGCCGCGTTCTGTGCAGGTTCTCTCTGTCCGGCTCTCCGTGGAATGGATGGGATGCCGGGACGTGGATTTGCAGCTGGGCCCAGGGCTTTAACTGTCACAAGCTGTGGCCTTGGGGAGAGACTATCGGAGGCCAACTTGGTCCAGGACCTCAGTCCTTGTTTCTCAGCCTGCGGGGTGGCAGGATCCGTGTGTGTTGGTTGTGGGATCTGTGCAAACAGACTTGTCACACCGTCCACCGGCTGAAGACATTGCATTGTGATTTCCTAATGCAGGGTCCCCGTGACCTTAAGGAGGGCATGGGCAACACTCGGGGCTTTGTGGGCACCCAGGAGGAAAGCTTTGTTTTCACGGAGCTGCACTTGCCGTCTGCTGTCCCATCAGCTGCTCGGGGAGTGCCCATGAGCCCCGCGAGGCAGGACGGCAGGATGATCGCGGCAGACCCCTTCACGTTTCATTTGCTCTTCCTAGTGCCTCCGTGTGCGAGCTGACAGACTGACTGCAGAGCGTGATGGCGTGATAGGGCGTCTTCAGGAAGAACATTCCAGATTTAAAGAAATGTTCCTATAATTCTCATTCGCTCTCATTAGATTTTTTTGTAATCCTGTGAATTTTATTCCACGAACGGTCCGCGGGCCTCGCCAGACTGCACCAAGGATCCACGCCCAGAAGTGGACGGGCAGAGAAGGACGCGCAGCCCTGGGCAGGCAAGGGGCCTCTCAGACTTGTGTGTCCTGCGGTGGGGAGGCGGAGACTGCCGTCCTTTGCTAGGAGTGGACATCATACACCTGGCCCTCTACGCACAGAGTAATGCCATGATTTTGTGTGGAATGTACACAGGATCGTAGTGGACGAAGTTAGCCTCCTGAGCAGGTTTCTTGCAGCTTTAAGCTGGAATAGGTGAATTTCATACAGTCGGTAAGGATGGGGCTTATGGACACGGATGGACAGACCAACTCGAGTACAAAATAGGACTCAGAAGTTCTGTTTCTGTTTTGTTTTTTTTTTTCTTTTTTTGGCCTGGTTTTGGCCATAACAGGGACACGTGTAGTAATTCCCGATAAGGCCACTGTGGGAGCCGTCCCTGGCATCTGAGCGACGGCAGTGCCGGGGAACCCCGATGCTCCTGCCACCCTCCTGGTGCAGGTGCTCGAGGCCCCCAGCCTCACGGCCGAGAGCCCAGCAGCACCCGCCCGCCGCAGCGAGGGGCCGCCACGGGTCGCGGCGGCTGCTGTCCCACTGGCCAGCGGGCGGCACGCCCTCGGGTTCCGGGGACCCCCGGCGGACCCCGTTCTGCAGCCACAGTCTCTGCTGCCGTAAAGAACAGCACTTCTCATCTTGGTTTCGGTGCAGGTGATCATGCCTTAAAAAGGTCACGCTCAGAAAACGAGGGCCTGGAAATACCAGTCCCTTGGGTGGAAGCAGCCCAGGAGCTGAAACAGGCTTACCTGTGGGCTCAGGCCAAGCTGCTGTGAAAAGAAATTGACGTTTTCACTTTTTGTTCATTTCCTGTCCTGTCTTACTGCCTTCCTGTGATTTCCTGAGCCACATAGTCTCTTAGGACGCCGGTCACACAGGTAAGGACCCCACAGGCTGTGCGGGAACCGGCGAGCTTCCTCCCCTCCCGGGCTGGGACACGCGCACCTGGGGCAGAGGTGCCCACCTTTCTTCCCTCTGCATTTGGACGCAGTCCCCCCTGGGGCTCTCGGCTCAGACAGCTCTGGACAGCAGTGAAGCCCACACTCTTGGCCAACCTTCTAGGCGTGAGCCCAGCCTTCGCGGTCAACAACCCTTTCAAGGAGGGAAGTTGAAAGTATCAACATCTCGCTTTGCTTGTGCTCGGAGAAAGAACAGCCACCCAGCACGTCTCCACATCACACTGTCTCCCACGGGCTGTGGGTCCCTGCCTGTGTCAGGAGCAGCTTCTCGACTTCACCGTTGGTGGTGTGGGGCCCGCCTGCAAGTCTCCGTTCCATACGAGCACAAGCTGAAGCGTGGAGACGTCAAGCTCCTTCCCCAGGGTCACGCGGGGGCTGGGTGGGGTGTGGACCCCGCAGGCTGGCTTTGTCACTGTCTGGTGACCACTGGCTCTGAGCCTCTAGTGAGGCCCCCAGGGCACTGCCATTCCTCAACTGTCAGCCCTGGACCAAGGGTTCCCTCTGCAAAGCCAGCTCAGCTGCCCACAGACCGGGGCCCCTGCTTCTCTGCGATTCTGGGTGCTTTCCTGGGTTTGGCACAACGCCCACCGTGGCCCTCCACACACTTCGTTACGGTTGCTGTTTGCGGCCTGTCTCCTGGCTGACCAGCGAGCTTCCACCTGTGTCCTCCCCTCCCAGAACCTCGTCTGCTACCTGCCACGTGGCAGGCGCTTGCTGCCATTTGTTGAATGACCAAAAGAAGAAACAGAGACAAAGGTGTAAGGGACAGAGACAGAGCGCCTCCTGGGTCTCACCTGTCACCAGTCAAGTAAGAACTTTGGCCCCTGTTGCCCTTGGTCATCCATAAGGACAGAGCCTTCGCAGCACCGAAAGAAGAGTCAACCACCTCCCCATTCTCTTTCTGGACCTTATGGTTCTTCTCAAGGTCGCGTCTTGGTTTTTGTCAAAGACACAAGAGGTGTCTACGCTTTGAGGACTGTGGGTTTAGCAGAGTTGGGTCTAAGCCCTGTTTTGTCACGAATCATCCAGCTGTTGGGCACGAGGGAGCTGGCCTGCCCTGCCTGGACCAGTTTGCTCACCTGCACGTGTGGAAATGAGAGTCATGCCCAGACTTTGGGGGGTGGCTGGGAGCATTACTGCCTACAGGACTCACGAGTCCTGGCTCAGACCGGGTCCTTGGGGTCCATGGGTGAAGGCTCGCGAGGAAGCCAGGCTTCCTCGAGGCTGGGGCTCGCGGGGAAGCCAGAGCATGGAGCAGGACCTCGGGACCCCGGAGAGAACAGCGTGCGGCCAGAGCTGAGGACCCCCGTGGGGATGGGAGTGAGGGTGAGTCAAGGAAGCTGGTCTTTAGCTGAGCCTTGATGTGGGGGCGGGGTGGGCGCCCTCCTCTCATTGTCCGCCATTTATTTATAATCCAGTACAGCTAATCCCACACTTATGCAACTGTTCCTTTCCGAAAGGCCTTTCTCAACTTGAACTTTGCACCAGAAACCTGTTTGGTACTTAAAGATACAGAACCTGTCACACACTCATGGTCCTTCCTCTCTGCTCCCCAACTCCAGCCGGCTTCTCCTCGCCGGGGAGCCCGACAGAGTGCGTGCAGGGGGCGGAAGGTGTGGCCACGTCCGTGCTTCAGGCTGCCCCCGCCCTCCTCCTGCCTGTGAGCGCGCCCTGCCCTTCCCAGCTGGGCCTCCCAGGGGTGTTGGTGTCGGCGATGCGGACGGAGGGACACCCTGACAGATACGCCAGCCCCACGGGGACTGCCTCCCCGGGCAGCCTTGGCCTCTGGCCTTTGGGGGGCTCATCCCTGAGACTGGGCTGTACCGGGGACCGTGTCCCGACCCCTCCAGGCCCTCGTGTCTCCCTGCTCCCTGCCCTGCAGGCTGATGGTGTGGTCTGGATAGACGGTTCCCCAGCCATTTGCGTCTGTCTTCACCCACCTCTCCTGCTGGCAGTGTCTCCCCAGCAGGAGGGCTCAGGCTGCAGCAGTGACTCCCTGTCTGCCCTCTCGGCCTCGGGGAGGCAGTGGCTCCCGGCCCCAGTCCTGTGGTCTCCCTGCGGCCTGTTGATCCTTACTGAAAAGCTCCTCTGGTCACCTGTGGCGATCCCTGCGGACGGACGCCTGCAAGGTCCTCCTCCTGTCGTGGAGCTGGGTCCCGCCTCGGGAGCCAGTCTGCAGGCTCTGCCCACCCTGCTGGGGCCCGCCTGCTCCAACCCTCCCGCCCTCCACGGCACTGCTCTGCTCCTTCCTCCCAGATACTGCAGACGGAAAGTTTGTGCCCCTCAAACGCACATGTTGAGAACCTAACTGGTGTGTTGGTGTTGGGAGGTGACTGGCTTTCGATGGGGTTGTGCAGGCTGGGGGTGGGGGCCTGGGATGGTGCCAGTGTCCTCCTAAGGAGAGGGAGGAGGAGAGGCCTGGCCAGAACCGAACCCTGCAGCTCCCTGCTCTTGGGCCTCCTGCCTCCTGGGCTCTGAGGATTGACACTAGGCTGTCCCTGTGGGGGGCTCTGTGAGGGCGGATGCCTTCCCCCTGCTCCCAGAGGAATCCGCACAACCTGGGTGGGGTTTAACCCAAGGCAGGCGCTCGGTCCTTGCTGCGGACACACTGGGCTAAATGTTCTCTTGTGCACAGTGTCACGTCCTAGTGATCAACCCCAAAGATGTGTCGTGGGAATCACCCTGTTGGTCTGTTCGGCCCCACGTGTCTGAAGGGGACAGGGTCCCCGTCTCTCCAATCTTGCTGGTGAGCCCCGGGAGAGGGAGAAGGGCCCATTCCTGGGACCACTGAGTGGTTGTGGAAGTGCCAGAAGGAAGGAGGAAGGCGGAGAGCTCCATGGGCGCTGGGGCCCCGAGGGCAGTCATGCCAGTTTCAGCCCTGTGGCCACGCACGGGACAGCCTTTCTCAGCTGGAGGAAGCAGCCAGAACTTTCACTTGGTCTGTTCTCCTCCAGCACCTTCCCAGCGGTGACCACCTCCTGCGTGCATCCGAGCGGCCAGAGGTTCACATGCCTGGGCCCCCCAGGGCCTGCTGGAGGTCGTCCCTTAGGCCACAGGGGTTTTCCCCACCACGCTTCTCCAGGTCCGACCATGCTTGCATTTCTCTGCTTTACCTCAGGCTCCAAAGTATCTCCTTGTGTTTTTGCGAGTGTCTTATCACTCTGCGAATCGGCCCTGCAGGCCAGCAGGGTTCCACGGTCCTGGATCTCCAGCGGGCTGGCCAGAGGCGTTCTGCCAGCACCTGCTCCAGGCCGCAGGCGGCTCCCAGATGCATTGTGGACACTACCGGGCCTGATCCATCTCTGTGACTTTGCATCAAACACGCCCAGGTTTTGGGTGATGGTGCCTCCGGCTTCTTCCCAAGTCCCAGGAGCCCGCACGTTCCAGTGTGCCTTAAAGCTTCTGTCCCAGCACCGCCCAAAAGGTCCCCGAGGTCCGGGACCCTCGAACACCCTGCAGGTGTTCCCCTGGCAACATGTGACGGGCTGCTTAAATTGTCACCGGCTGGCTAATTCTTTTGCACCCTAAGTTTTGAAACCGGAGAGTTTTTGCAGAGTCCGTGGCTATGCTATGGAAGTTTGCCCTCCTTACTCCGTCCTAGAATGTTTCTGAGGGAAGGACTTGCCTCGGGCAAGGCTGGTTCACCGTGGTGGCAGTGGGGGCTGGTGCACCCTGGTGGGGCTGCTTTTGGGTTCTAGAGACACAGAAACCATCCACCCTCCTGTCCCTTCTTCAGGTGGAGAAAGTCCTTTCTCGTCTTCCCAGATGTCTGAGGGTGCAGTGCAGAGGGGAAGAGAGGGGACGGTGGGGAGGCTGAGTCCCAGGGCAGAGTCTCGTGCTCTGCCTTCTCTTACCTCTCCCCTTCTGCCTTGCATGTGACAGTCTCTGTCCTCCCGGGGGGCAAATGCATGGCTGGTAGATATGGAGGAAAGCCAGAAAATCAGCAAAGCAGCTGCACAGGGGACGCTGTCATCCGGGACATCCCCATGTAACTGGGGAAGTGGGAGGGGAGCTTCGTGGTCTGAGGGCTCCCACCACTGGGGACCACAGCAGCACACAGACCCATGCTGGACCTGAGCTAAGGCTCTCTGACCGGTATCGATCTGTGGCTCCCGTGGGAAGGGCCGTCTCCAGGACCGTGAGGTCACAGGGACGCCGTTGTTTTGGGCTTTTGAATAACATGTGCTGGCAAATGGCTTTGGGGCTCCCCTCTGCCCACAGGTCACCCCCTATTCCCAATCAGAGCCATGGCATGGACATGAACAACTGGGGGCCTCCCGGGGCCTGTGGAGACCGCCCCTCCCAGAGCGAGACCCTGCCTACAGAAAGGACCAGAAGAGACTTCCCGGTGAGTGCACCTTTCACAGGGAAACCAACCCAGCCAGACATGGGTCCCACCTCCGCCTCCACTAGGCCTCACACTCCCGCCAGGTTCACCTGCCCTGATCACCCCAGGGCCAGAGACCAGGTCACCGGGGACAGCCCCCATGCCCCGGTGCCCACTGAAATCATTCAAACTGGCTGACCCCACACCCGCTCTCCCTGCCTCACCCCTTTTGTCTTGCGGGAAGCACAAGAGGCCCTCGCTCACATTTTCCCCTCCTGCTCTGCCTCCCGCCGGACCCGTTCCTCCCCACGTGGGCCTGCGAGCCCCCCACCGCCCACTCCCAGGGATCTTCGAGGATGGGCCGTTCCTGATTAAAGCAACTTCCAGGCACGCCGTAAGACAGCGCACCACAGCCTGTCCCTGTGCCTTGGGAAGGACAGGTGACGAACTTGGGGACATGGCGCTCAGCGGAATGATCAGTCACCAAAGGACCCACATGGTGCAATTCCTGCTGCTGAGGTCCCGGGAGCCGCCCAGCTCTAGCGTCAGAGAGCGGATGGGGTGCCGGGGCTGGAGAAGGGGTGGGGAGTCAGTGTTTGCGGGGGACAGAGCTTCTGTTGGGGAGGATGAGAGGGTCCTGGTGGTGGACGGTGTGGATGGCCACATGGCCATGTGAACGGAGTTACAGCTGCCCCCAACCCCGCACGCCTGAGACGGTTACAATGTTCTGTTCTGTTCTGTGCATTTCCTGCCCCTATAGTAGACATCTAAGCTGCTACATTTAACCCCAGGTAGGACGCGTGGGACACGGTGTTGCCACCTCCCTCCCCTCCTGCCAGCTGGCGGTGGCCGGCCGCGGGGTGTCCCTCGTGTGCGACCCCCCAGCCGCAGCTCGCCCCTCTCTGGGGTCTGCCTTCCTGGCAGGTAGCATGGGAGAGGCAGCAGGTTCTGGGGCCCCAGACCAGCCAGCAGGCCCCACTTGCTGGGGGAAGGCCTGGCTCGGCTGTGGGGGCCTCTGTACCAAGCTTTCTGCCTCATTTTGCATTTCTTGCATCTGGACTCCTCCTTTCCTTTTCCCCTTGCAGGAAAGGCTCAGGAGGGAGCCCCACACTGGAGGAGAGGCTCGGGGGAGGGGGGCGGCCTTCTCCCTCGCCCACCCGTGATTTGACTCCATGCACGTGCACCTGCCCTTTGGTTTTGATAATTAGTCTTCTAGTAGGATCCAAATGAAACCACAGCCTCACCCCAGAGGAACAGCCCCAGTGCTGTGCCAAGGAAGCTGAGAACGCAGAGGAGGACATCACAGGCCAGGGACACATCACAGGCCAGGGACGCATACCCTGTGGGCCTGGGGAGGCTTTAGATGTTTGCTTGCTTCCTTTCAAGGCCCCAGGCCGTTTCGCCACCCCTCCCCCGCCTCACAGGTTCTTTTGAAAACCCCAGACTCCTGCTTTCAACTCTTGCCTCTGGTCTCTGATAAAAGGCAAATTAAGAATCACTTCTAACAGTCTCCCTGGGAGCTAAGAGGGCTTGTCGGCAGAGACAGAACATCAAAGCATAGAGCTCAGGTGTGCCCCTGGCCTGCGACTGGGGGTAGGGGTGGGGGCGGGGTGCTGTCTACACCACCTACCTCCCAGGGGGCCCAGCCACCCTCTGCCTCTGTCTGCTGCCCCAGGCACAGTGGCTTCAGCCACTGTGCCTGGTCTCCCAACAGGTCTTGGACCCTGACTGTGCAAAACTTAGGGCAGACTCTGCTAATGGCCGTGGCCCGGGCCGGCCTGGGCACGGCTCCCAGGAAGCCCTTCCCTGCAGGTAGACGGTGCTTGGACTTCGGAGCCGTTTCCCCCTGGGAGGGGTAGGATCCTCCCGGGGCCTCAGAGAGGAAGTCCTGGCGGGCTTCCTGCTGCACACTGGGCTTAGACGCCATGAACCGGGAGCTGAGCTCTCTGGACCTGCCGTCTGCAGAGAGCCCCTCTCGCGTCGCTAATGTGCCCCCGGCTCCCGCCCCACATTACCCCGTGGCTCCATCCAGAGTCAGGATGTCCCCCTTGGGGCTGGGCCCAGGCTGGTTAAGCTCGGGGCTGGGGATCTGCTGGGTGACAGGTGACCGGCAGCTTCTTGAGTCCAGTCCCTTGGAGGGGAGGACATGGGTCCCCTCCTGCCCTCCCCGGTCTTTAGCAAGCTCCCCTGGGAGAGCTTACAGCGTGGGGGACTCCCGCTGCAGAGGAGACCCTCAAAGTTCCAGTGGCCAGGAGCTCAATCCCTGTCCGCCCCACACCAAGGGACACCAGATGAGATAGCCCGAGGGTGACCAGCCTGAGGGGGGGCTAGGCTGCCTGGATGCACTCAGCCAGCAGAGCCATGGCCTGGGCAGGGGCCCTGGGGTGCCTCTGGTAGTCTGGGCTGGTGCTCTGGGGACCCGGGTCCCTCAGCGAACTAGACATGGCGTGGGCTTGTGGACACAGCCTCAGCAGGCTTTCTGCCCCCCTTGGTGGGAGCAGCGGGGGCTCCTGGGGAGGCAGAAGGACCCACCCTCCCTGGTCAGGGTCGACACCACTCTAACTCCCACAGGGACACTGGGTGCCGGTGGAAAGCCTTGCATCTGGGGTCAGATGCACAGGGCAGTGGTGAGGACAGAGACAGGCTGGGCCTCAGTGACAGATGGGCAGCTGGGCCTACACCAGTCCCCAGGGCAGCCGGCCCCTCCCCCCAGCCCTCTCCCCCATCCGAAGCAGGAACCACTTCGGGTTTGGGATTTGAGTCAGGAATGCTGGAGGCCTGGGTGGAGCTGGGAGCCTGCATCGGGGAGCAGCTGTGGAGAAAGCTGGCCCTGGAGCTCTTTCAACTATGACAGGAATGTCAGCCTGTGCCTCTTTGGGCCTGGACAGGCGAAATCGCCATTTTTAGCAGCCTTGCCGTCCCAGCCCGGCCTCTGCCAAGCCGATGGGCTGGGGGGCTCCGGGATTTGCCTGGTGGGTGCTGCACTTTGTGAGGCAGGTGAGCCGGGCCGAGACCCTGCGCATCTCCGAGGAGGGTCTGGCCAGATCCCAGGGAGGAGAGGCATGTGGAGGGGACACGGCCCTGAAGCGTGGACTCCTTTTGTGGAAAACCTTGATGCTTGGGTGGTGCCGGGAGCTGGGGTGCTTGTCTCTGTTCAGAGCCTTAGAGCTGCAGGGATGTGGGGGCGTCTCTGTGCTCGCCCCCCAGCACTACCCACCTCATGGGCAGCTCCCAGGGCATGCCGGAGCCTGTAGCATCTGCACGGGCCAGCAGAAGAGGGTTCTAGATGGGTAGTCGGATGTCAGGCCCACTTCCAACGTGGACACGGTTTCTTTTGCCTACTGTTCTGGTTGGCTATGGGTCGTGGGGGCCCAGGGTACTGGGCCAGGTGGCTCAGAGAGAGGAGAAGGCATTGGCCCAAGGCCCCAGCAGGGACCTGCCAGCTACCTGGGGGTGATCTGAGAGTCCTCAGCTATGAGAGGGGAGTGGCTGGAATGGATGACTGGGATTGGGCCTCAGAGAGAGGAGAGAGGGTAGGAAGGGGCTGACAGCACGGGCTCTCTCCTGGAGGGCACAGAGGGCGGCCAGACCCCTCCCTCAGAGCCCACAGGGTTCATGTGCCAGAGTCTTGTCCTGCATTTGCATGAGGCCCTGGGACCTGGGGCCCTTCTGGGGTTCCCCTCCTTCTCTATGCACTTCTCTTACTGTTTTCCTCCCAAACACCCCAGAATCCCCCTCCCCGAACCATTCAGAAGGGTCCCAGGGAAGGGCTGCCTGTGGAGCAGACGTGGCGGGCCCTGCACACCCACCCCGGCAGCTGACCTGCCGGTCTGCCCCTTCAGCGGCCGTGTCTCTGTGCTTAGGCCAGAGGGGCTGACTTTGAGCTCCTCGCAGGAGTCAGCTGTCCCAGGAGCCTGTCCTAGTCGGCCAGAACTTCCCTCCTCGGCTGGGGAGGGACTGCAGAGAGGAAGTCAAGTCTCGGGGAGACCCCTCTAATGAAGACAGCGGCTGTCCACCCTGTAAGCTCCTTGTGCAGACCTGACTGTGGCCAGATGCGCCTCACCCAGGTGTGGGAAGCATGGACCCGGGAAGGGACCCCCAGTCCTCTGTCGGCTTTAGCAGCAGGTGACTGAAGATCATAGCCCAAACCTCAGGACCCCTGGCTCCCTCCTCCCCCCGTGAAGCCGGCCTCCCATAAGTCCACATGCCTACATCCCGGGCTGCCACTGCCCTTCTGGAGGGACCCTGCGCCCCAGAGGGACTGGCTTGCACCACATGGCCTTGTCCTTGTAGGTGGGGGGTGACCGCATCCCTCTGCAGACTTGGCTGAGTTCCCTGTGGCCGGACCCTTCAGGGATGGGAGCGCCCACGAGCCTGAGGGTGCAGGGAGACATGTGAAGGTGGCCTCCAGGCCAGGACAGCCAAATATAGTCACAGAGTGGCTGAGTGGGGAGGAAAAGGCTTCCAGAATGTTCTAGGGTCAGGAGCAGGTCTCTGGACCTCTAGGCTACTATGGTTCCATGCAGCCCTTCCTGCAGCCCAAGGGGGTCGCGAGGTCAGGACAGACTTGGGAAAGCTCCTTTAGGTCGGGAGTCATCATAAGTCCCGTCTGATGGGCTGAGGGTGCTCTGGGGCAGGGGGAGGGGAGGAGCAGCAGGGGCAGGGGGGCCCGGCTGTGTGGAGCATGTGTCAGTGCCCGGGGGAACACCTCTCTCTGGGGGCCTGACTCAGTGTCCGCCCCCCGGCCCCATGGATTGCACATTGCTCATCACAGCATCTCCCGGTTTCCTGGGAAACGGAGGCCCCTCTGTGTCAGGCACGACCGTCCCCTTCGACCTCGCAGTGGCCGGCATCCCGCAGCACTCTATGGTCAGATGGACAGATGGACTGCGTGAGAGAGAAAAGGGAGGCTTGGCCAACTGATGTTCCTCTAGGTTGCGCGGGGAGTGGGATGTGGAGATTCAAGCCACGGGTCCCCCAGCCCCCTTTCCTGAGAAAGTCCCTGATGGCCTCCTAGCTCCCACGTGCTGAGACTCTGGTGGGTGAGGGCTGCACACGGCTGTGGGGTGAGCTGGGAAGCCCCCAGCCCCCCAAGGTCTCCCAGGCATTGCTGTGGACGCTGTGCTGGCAGCCGGGGCTGCCAGGGACCGGCTCTCGCGATGTCCGCCTATCCCCCAGCTGTCTGCCCCGCAGAGGCGGCCGGGCCCCACTGGCAGGCAGCTGTGTCAGGGGAGGCCCCTGCGAGCTGGTGGGCAGCAGGTGCACTTTCTGGAGCTCCTGACTGCCTCAGGCCCAGAAACAGCTGCTGCTCTGTGGGGGGACGGCGGCTCGGGGTGGGAGGGCCGTGCTGCCTCGGGGACCCTGCAGCCTCCCAGGGTCTTGCAAACGCGTCAGGGGAAGAGTGTGTAAGCAGGCATGATGCAGATCTTACGTCATGCTTCGAGACAGGAGGGCGCCCAGACCACTCCCCTGAAGGGCCTCTCCGGGGTCCAGGGGACCCGTGTCCGGCTGGTTGTCCAGACAGCCGGGGCGACTCTGGTTACTTCTCAGGGGTCACTTAGACAAATTCGTGACCACTGAGTCAGAAAAGATGTCCACGCTGCGTGGAGAATTTAAAGTCGTGATTGGTTTCTTCTTTAACTTGAAAAAATAAAGTAAAACCGGACTCCCCCAAAAGTAAAAAGTAATCTTTCCTCCTTCCTTCCCTCCCTCCCCCCTCCCTCCCTCCCTGCCCCCCTCAGTCCTTCCTCTTTCTCCCCCTTCCTCCCTCCTTTCCCTGAAGACGTCAACATTCATCTCCCTCAGTCAGACCCTAGTGGCAGCCAGTTAGGAGCTTGGCGTGCACTGCTCTTCTTTAAGCAACCCTGATGTCTGCATTTCTCCGCACATCTTGCCCAGCAGGGCGGGGGCGGCCGCTGCGTGGGAACGAATGGCGGCCAGGCCGAGGGGCTGCGCGCCAGGTGTCCCCCTGTCACTGGGTGTTGATGAGAGGAGAAGCAGTGTGTGTCCTGCAGGAACCGGGCCAGAGGTGCGTGAGTGTTGGAACCGGTCCCACGGCTGTCCCGGCGCCAGGCTGCAGGACACGGGCTCAGGGTCTGTGGCTCGCGGTATTTGCACTATCCCGGGGCCGCTCCCAACACTCCTGGGTATTTTCTCGGGTTACCACTATGGCTCTCGCCCTGTGGGGAGCTCCTGAATGAAACAGAGTGTCTGTGTGGAGAAGGCCATGTATGAGTCACGATCGGGCAATGTGGCCGTCCTTCACCAGGTGACAGGCGTGTCGTCGGCTCCAGCCACCAGCCTCCACGGACAGCGCCGTCCTGCCTTCTGGCTCCTCCGTGTGCATTGGCCTTCCTGCTGTCCCATGCCACAGGCCCGATGTCCAAGCTGCAGGCCGCACTGCTTCCTCAGAGAACGGGAACGTCCATGGGCCGTCTTCTGAAGGGGCCCATGGCCTGGAACAGTCCCCACGGGGGACACACTCTTGGTTTCTCCTTCTGTCTCTGAACTTGAGATGCTCTGCAGGCGGGTCTGACGGCTCCTGCCAGCCCGTCCTCTTCAGGAATCCTGGGCTCCAGAGGGGGTCGGATGGGGACAGCCCGGGCCCAGCAGACATTAGTCCAGAATGCACCAGGACATCGCTGTGGGGCCCCCCACTTCTCTCCGGAGGAGGAAAATCACAGCAGCGTGCACACTTCGAAACCACTGTCTTCTCCGTGGGTTTCTTCTATCCAGGGCACGTCTTTGGGGGTTGTGTTTCACATCTTAGAGCTGAGTCACACGTTCTCCCGCTGTTGGTGAGCGGGGGAGCTCACACAGGGGTCCGGACCACCTGAAGCCACACTCAGTACCCTGGGGACATCCCATCTAGATGATGGGCTGACCGTCCATTCCCTCCTCCTCTCACGGAGCTAGGCTTGGGTTCTCGTGCCTGCGGGAGCGACCCGTCCCGAGATAACTCGGGGCCACTGCGAAAGGATGGATGGCTTCCCGCCCACGCGGGATTTCTGCCACCAGGAAGGGGAGCCAGAGGGTGGAGACAGTCCTGCTGGGGGTCCGCAGCGCCGCTGCCGGTCCGTGGGAGCTTCTCTTGGGGTCAGGAGCACAGCGGGGGAGGGCAGGGGGTGTAGCAGGCTGACCTCTCTCCTTCTCCCCAGCTCTGTCTCCAGGGGCTGTTCCTGGATATCACAGGGAAGAGGCTTCTGCTTGGCTCTCAGGGTTGGGGTCTAAATCTGGAGTGTGCATCCCTCTTGTCTCCCAGTGCCCAAGAGGGGAGGGCACAGGGACAGGCCACCTGTCCCGGGAACACCCAAAGCCATCATGTTTATAGCCTAGAAGCTTGGTCCACATCCAGCAGTAACTCAGGCCAGGAACCGGCTGCCACCATGACCTCTGTGGTGGTCACCTCCCACGTGAGCTCCCAAGGCAACTGCCTTCAGGCCCCGGTGCCCCAGAATTCTGTGTCCCCCGAAGCACTCCCATCCTGGGAGGGTGGTGGGGACAGACTTGTTTTCTTCACCGGAGATATGTTTCCGTTGGAGTTGGGGTAAAACACGCGAAACACAAAATCTGCATCTTAGCCATTTCGAAGTGAGCAGGTTGTTGGCATGGAGGACGGTCACAGGGCTGTGTGGCCCCTCTCGGGAGCTGCTTCATCCTGCGAGACTGAAAGTGACCCCGTTACCCAGGAACCCCTCGTTCCCAGTCAGTCCCTGGGCCCCTTCCCTCAGCTAGACCACCCGAGGGACCTCTTATTAGTGGAATCAGGCTGTATTTGCCTTTTTGGCATTTGCCTCCTTCCCCCCATCACGTGCTCCAGCTTTGTCTGTGAATCACAGCTTCGTTCCTTCCTGGCGGCTGGAGGACATTCTGTTGTGTGGACAGACCACATTTTGTTTATCTGTTCCTCTGGTCACTGGACACTAGGGAGGCTTCCACGGGCTGGCTGCCGTGAACGTGGCTGTGCGAATGTCTCTTGGAGGCGCTGCCTTCCATTCTTTTGGGGGGAGACCGCGCGTGCAACTGCTGGTCATACGGAAATCCCGTTTTCCCTGAGGGACCGGTGAAGGATGGATCTCACGTGAAGCTTCGTTTCTGATTGTGTTGTTTTCTCCGCAAGTTTCCTTCCTGCAGTGTCTGTTCGCCAGCATGTGCAAACTCAGTATTTAGAGCGGCAAGAAACGCACCGACTACAGTTCTCTGCTCCGAATAGGAATTTTGGCAACAAGGACCGATGTGATAACTAACTCAGGGGACTTAACGTCCTTTATCACAAAACAGGAACGTGTCAAGAAATCTCCTCTTCAGGCTAGGAAAACGAGGTATTTTTTATTGATTGTCTATTGCTGCCTGCCCTGTTGAGCCTACTCGAGGGAGTGGGACAAGGGGCCGGAGCGGCGGGAGACG
Source organism: Mellivora capensis (assembly GCA_004024625.1). Taxonomy (NCBI): domain Eukaryota; kingdom Metazoa; phylum Chordata; class Mammalia; order Carnivora; family Mustelidae; genus Mellivora; species Mellivora capensis. Next base: position 174,913 of record PISX010001750.1, read on the forward strand.
GGCTTTCCCAGCCAGCGATCTGCAGAGGCCGCTGCCCACGGGCCGAAGAGACATCCGGAAGCATGGCCAAGGCGTGGCCGTGGCACGTGGCCTGCATTCGGGGCTCTGCGTGTCCAGGGCCCCGCGGGGACCAAGGCCAGCTGTGCTGTCTCAGGAGCAGGCGGGCGTTGCCCGTGACTGCCGGCCCCTCTCCGGGGTTGCCGTGAGAGTAGAGGGAGGCGAGGTGTGTAATGTGCTTGACCAGGTGCCCGGGGCTCGGCCCTTCCCAGAAAGGGGAGCAGACGTGATTATTCCCGCTGTGTGGCCGCGTCCAGGCAGCGGAGCGTGGTGCGGCCGGGCAGGGACAGCCTGACGTGGATGCCCTCTTCAGCGCCTGCCTGACCGCCTCTGTGTGGTGCTGGGCAGTTTGGCGTGAGCTCTGGAGAAAGGGCGTGGGCTGGGCTCTCGGGCAGGCGCCACCCTCTGTGGCTGGTGGTGGGGGCGGGTGGGCTGTGCGTGGGACCGCAGGGGGCTGGCGTCTAGGTGCCGACCTCGCCCCGGTACCTCCTCTCCTGGGGCGCAGGGTGGGCAGGGCCCCAGTGGGACAAGAGGGGAGCCAGGCTGAGGCCACAGCACCCTGTGACTCTCATGAGCTCTCGTATGGGACCCTGGAGGGCACCAAGGGGAAAGAGCCTGGACTGGACCTCCTGGAGGCTCCAGGCTCCGTAGCTGGCGTGGTGAGCCAGCTGGGCAGACGCTCTCTTTGCAGACCCGGCAAACTCACATAATAATGCATAATGGCGGCCCCGAGAGCCCAGCGTTCGAACAGCCCGATCAGCCCTCCCTCGCACTCGGCCCCTGGCGGCTTCACGGCATGCATTTTACTTCTGAGGCCCGAAATCTTCCTTAGGAGATGAGAAACCCCACCGGGCTCCGCAGCCGGCGGGGGAGGGTCCACCCGCCTTGTCTGTGCTGACCCACGTGGTGTCCCGCTGACCTTCCAACCGGGTGACCCCAGCTGGGAGGCCAGGAGGCTGGCCGGAGGGGAGGCACACCTTCTAGATGGCTCCTGTTGGGACACGTTGTCATCCACACGCAAAGTGAGGCGGCTCAGACAGGCGGTTACGGTAGTGGGCGCGCATGTCCTCCCCAGATCTTCCCCAGGACCAGGCCTCTACCCCTTCTCAGCCCAACCCCAGGGACAAGCTCCCTACCCCACCCACCCTGCCTTGCTCCCCTCCTCTGGGCCTTTCACGCTCCTGCTTTTTCTCCCAGGCATTTTACAGCCAGGTTCCCACTCTTGGATTCCTTTGTCCATCCCACCCGTCCCCGGGCGCCGGTGCGGCGGGCCTAGACGCTAGGTTCTGGTTTGTTCTGCAGGAGCCATAGGGCTGCACGGAGAATCCAGGTTCGCAAGCCTGACCGGCCTGGAGTAGCCCGATCCCGCGAGTGCACAGCAGGTCGGACGGGCCCGGGCAGAGGAGGCCGCGCCAGCTCTCCCGGAGCTGACGTCACCCGACAGAATCAGCGTCTGCCTCTCTCTGCTCTTTGAAGTGGGCAAGTTCTGACAAGCGGAGCGCCTCAGAAGTATGTTGTGATGAGTTCAAGTCGGTTCCTCCGCAGAGTCAGGTTCGAGCCAAGAACAGTCCGGGGCGGGCCGGGCTGGTCCTATTAGCCCCCGCTGCAACCCACCGAGAGAATCTACGGTTATTCCCATTTTACAGACGAGAAACTGAGGCTTGCTCCAGGTCGCAGAGCCGTGGAGAGTTGCAGGAGGGAACCGGACTCAGGTTCCTAACCCCGTGTGTGCGGTGGTGTGTCCCCCATCAGGGCCTTCCCGTTACTCTGCAAACAGTCCTCCTCCCAGCAGGAGCTCATTCTAGGCCTCGAGCGCCCCTCTAGCTGTTCTTTCGAGTCAATGAGTTTGTTTCTTCACTGGAGCCTGTGGGCCTGCCGGGTCCCTTGGGTCACGAGCCGGGTTTTCTGTGGCTTGCAAAAGGGTTCCCACACCGAGGACCCCGTAGCCTCCGCTTTTGGGCGCAGATTTGTCCCGGGGAATCTGGTTATGATGTAAGGGAGTGTCACCGACGCGGCAAGTGCTATCAACGTGGATTTGGGTCTCTGTCCTGGGGTTCTCCAGAACACACTCGGGCTGATGCGAGCCCCAGGGCCCAGAGCGCCTCTCCCTCTTCTTCGCGTGCTACAAGGATGAATTAGTGCCCGGCAACAGAAAATAGAAGGTGGTCCAAGTGTGCAGGGCGATGTTGGCCGCTGATACCCCGGACGGGGATTCTCTCCGTGGGACTGGAGGAGACAGTCTTCAGCCTGGCGGGCCCCCAGGCCTGGCCGGCCTCCACACACACACACACACACACACACACTCCACCACCACCCACAGAGTCGCCCTTGTGCTCATTTGCTTTTCTGTTTCTGAGGCACTGCCTGGAAGAGGTGCCCTGGTTTTCCCAGACTGTAGCTTCACCAGCCGTGGCCATGGGCAGGGGCCAGGGAAACTCACGGGGGCTGGCTCCTGCGTGAGGGTCGAGGGATGTAGGAAGAAAGATGGAGACCGGGAAATATAAACATCCCATTTGCTTTTAAAGGGACAAAAATACCAAAGCCCCTTAGTGCTTGTGAGTGAATGTGGTCAGCTGTGTCGTCACACACGTCATGAAGCACGGCCTTGTCCTTTGCGTGTAGACTGTGTTCCACGAGTAATAGATGAGCCCAGGCAGGGAGTACACACAGGTCCTAGCCGTGGCGGTAAGAGTGTGTGTGACCGTCCGTCCGGCGGGTGCGCGGGCAGCCGTTCAGCCCTTCCTGCGGGTCTTCAAGGTCGTGCCCTTGGCGCTGGGCATGGGCTCCTCTCTTCATGGTCGCGTGGCTGGCTCCAGCCGCTTCGCTCTCGGCCTCCTCTGCACCACCCTGTTTCAGACTTCCACTCACCACCTATTGCCAGCTGCCCAGGATTCTAGCGGGTCCTCGGCTGCCTCCCCTGGCCCCCGGCCCCCCCGGAATGCAGGGAGCTGTCTGCCGCTTCGCTTTTGTGTCTGCAGGGCCTGACACAGTGCCCAGCCCCCGGCCGCTATTGCTCATGTCTTTGCTGTGACTTCACCCAAGTCTGTCATCTGTCTGCCCACAGGACCCCATCCTTCTCCGTTCACGTCCCCCGAGGCTGGGCTCAGCCATGTGGAGCGAGCTCGAGGCCCCCCGCCCCTCGTCGCGCCCGCCAGGCTGCTGTGGTCAGCCTGAGGATTTCGGCGCCGACGATGCTACTGCGGGTCCAGGCAAGGTCAGACGCCGGCAGGAATGTCACGCAGGGCCTGGGGGTGCCGGCCTGGATGCACGGGCCCCTTCTCCCCGGTCCCTGGGGTGAGCGGTGCGGGTCACGTTGGGTCTGTGGCCGGGACAGGTGCTGCTCTCCTGTCTAACAGGACGAGCGACAGAGTGGCTTTGCTGGGAGGGCAGAGAGCCTGGATCGCCGCACCCCATGGCCTGAGCACAGGTTTCCATCTACCTGCGCGGGGGGGGGGGGGTGTTGAGGGTATGGGGAAGGGGAGCCAGAGGGTGCTTTCCAGGGAGGCTGAGGGGCTCCTGGTGCCTTTCAGCAGGGGGTCTGTCTCTCCTTTGTTTTTAGCAATCACAATCCTGCATCAAAACCAGCTGTTTCCTTACCTCTCCAGATAGTCTGGAAGATTTTGGAGGCTGGGACTCTGTTTTACTGACCACTTTGTCTCCAGCACCCAGCTGGGGGCTTGGGATTTTGGAGCCCTTGAGTGAGTCTGGGCGTGACATGCTCTCTGAAGGCCCCGGGGAAGGCGCTATCCCCTGACGTGCCCAACAGGCTCTCCTGGTGGCTTCCCTGTTCAGTAAATGCAGCTTGGAAACCCCATCAGACCCCATATTTCTTTCATGTCAATAGGCTCAGGGACTTATTTGGGTTTCTCATCTAGTGAAATCGTTAAAATGTGCCCTGTCGTCAAACTCTGACTGGAAATTACCCGGATTCTCTATGTGACGGGCGGGAGAGGGAGGGGTCTGCCTGGCATCCCACGTCCCTTCTTTCCCGGGAGAAGAGCCCGGGGCTATTTGGGGGCACAGGCCCACTAGGGCTTGTCTCTGGGCTGTCCCAGCCACCTTGGGGCCCACAGTGCGGATGGTGCTCCTTTTGCTCTCCCCTCTGTCCATCTTCCCGATCAGCATGTGTCCCCGGTGCTGCCGCGGACTCCATGGGGTTAGAGGAGGAGTGAAGCCCACGTCGGGGTTCCAGAGGGTGGTGGGGTCCCCTCACTAGAGACCTGGGAGGGAAACGGACCTATACCCCAAGGAGCCCTAAAACAACTCGGCTGGTGCCGGAATTCTCCTTGGAGCCAACCTGTAACCACCAGGCTGGGGCTGGGAATAGAGCTGGTCAAAATAAAATAAATATTCCGTCGCCCGGCTCACAGAGAGCCCGCTGTGTCAGTGCAGTGTTCCCCGCCTTCTGAGCACAGGGTTCCCCGGACGGGAGCAGCCACTGGCCTGCACGGGCATGGCCTCCTGGGAACCAGGAGACCCTCGACTCCCCACCTGCTTGTAAAGGGGGTGTCCCTGCAACACGAGGAGAGGCGCTTAGTCCCCACGCCCTCCGTGGTCCTCCCCAGCCCGTCTTGCCCTTCTGAGACGAGGAACATTGTCTGGTAAGACACACCAGTTAGAAAGTGTTGTTCTCGGGACGTCTGGGGGGCTCAGTCAGGGAAGCGTCTGCCTCCAGCTCATGGTGTGATTCCGGAGTCCTGGGATGGAGCCCCGCATCGGGCTCCCTGCTCCGCAGGGCGTCTGCTTCTCCCTGTCCCTCTGCCCCTCGCCCTGCTTGAGTTCTTTCTCTCAAATAAATAAATGATTTTTTTAAAGGGGGGCATTGTTCTCTTTCCCCAAAGGATGAGGCTGCCTTTCTGCTTTTACCTCTCCCTTCCCGCCCTCCCTGTCCTGCACCCCACACGCCGCCCCCCGGCCCACCCTACTCCCCTCCCAGCTGCTTCCCAGTGCGCGGTGAGCGGCCCTCGTGTCTCCCCTCCAGCTCCCCGCGTGCACCCTGTGTCGGTCCACCTTGTTCTCCTAACAGAGACCCTGCTTGGTGACGTTCCCAGCCTCTGAGCCTCTCCGAACTGGACGTTCTCTTGGACTCACTGTCACCTCTACGTCCCACGTCCTTCCAGGACTTCTCTGATCCTCAGAGCTGTTTCTGGGCCTGCCCACATGGGATCTGACATCTCCCAGGACAGCTGGGGCTCCGTGGAGGAGCGGCCGTTCCAAACCATAGGTTTCTGGTCCGGGGTCAGCGTCTGATAAAATTACTGGGCCATGCGGTAGCCCACAGCCCTTTAAGAGCATGAGCCCGTGCCTTGGCAGGGGCAGCATATCTGGTAGGAAAGGGCCCTTCCCTCCTCCCTTCTTTCCTGCTCCCAGGAGGCTCTCAAGTAACGAATTCATACGCCCTAGTCAAGCTGCAAAGCAGCCAGCATTCCCAGTAAAGACGGGTTCACTTTGTAGATGCCGGTGAGCGCTCCCGTTAGCTGACTTCCCCGGCCTCAGCGTGGGGCTGGGGCGGTCAGCACAGGACCGAGGGGAGCCTGGGGGGAACAGCGACTGGCAGCCCTGCTTGGAGGGAAACCTGACTGATGACTAGGCGGGAGGACGTGAAGCAGGAGGGTCTCATCCGCTCGGGTCATTGCAAGGCTCTTGTTCCGGCAGACGAGTCCCCGCCGGCTAGGCGAGGCTCCCCTCCTGTATTTGACACGTCGTCTTGTTAAACACACGCCGTGCACCGTCCCTCGTAACTGCCCAGAGAGCCCCGTGAGGCCGGTCAGAGGAGACAGCGAGGCCCAGAGACACGGATGCGTCCAGAGCCACACAGTTCGCACGGGACGCGGTGAGACAGCCTCGGCCATGGATGGATAGTCCAAAGGACAGCGGGTCTCCCTCAATCATCCGTGTGCGGAAGATTTCTTGTGCTCAGGCCCGGCCAGCCGAGGGTGTTCTTGGGTCTCATGCAAAGGGATACAAACCGAAATGAAAAGTCTCCGTGTGGGGGTGGGGGGACACCGTGGGCGTGTGGTGGCGGTGCGTGGGTGCCATGCTACGGACCGGTGGGGTGCGGACGCGGACACTTACGTGGTCGGGGTAATTTGCTCCGAAAGAGACAGGCCGCAAAATTGCTTTACTTTCCGTAGTTCGTCTTGGCCCAGATGCTAGAAATCCAATGCGAGTCAGTAGCGGGTCGACGGCTGCTGTGCTTGCAAGGGGGGCAAGACAAAGGGACTAATTTATCCAGAGGCATTTCATTTGGGGGCGACTTTGAGGATTGCTGGCTGCCGTTCGGTTGACCGTGAGAAATGGTGATCGTGGACCCACGGAGAAGCCGTAAAGTGCTCTTTGCTCCTTAACAGATCCCCACTGTCAAGCAAGGATTCTGGGCGGCTCCATTATTGAAAACCGAGGCTGAACATTACACACAGAATTGAACCCGAGGCCACGATTTCCCGTCCTTCACCCGCCTTTCAGCTACAGCGGGTCGGCACAGCACGTTAAGTGTTAAATGTGACGCGGGTTTGTGCTGGGATCAAGTGGGGTTTGCTCGAGTCAAGGGGAGGTAAGGAGAGCGTGGTCCCACGTGGCGGTGTCTTTGGCCGGTGTTAAGTACCTACTGCCAGGGTCCCACGAGTCCCACGGGGGCGGGATGTGATCCGAGGGCCGTAAAGACTCAAGAACATCATGGTGCTTTACAAAGGGGCGTGAACGGCAAGGAATGCAAGGAAGGGACCCGGCAGAAGTCACAGCCAGCAGAGAGTTCATGCACGTGGCCAGCTCCCAGGACAGGTAGTCAGAAGCTAGAGACCTGCCCAGGGGCTGCGGCCAACGGGTGTCTGTGCAGCAGAGTACAGCCCCTTTGTGACTCGGTGGACGTGGGGCTGTTGCTGAGAGAGACCTGTTCGGGATGGTGCAGATTTTATGCCCCACGGCAATGCACCATTTGGATACTGCAAACTGCGGCACACGCTGGGTGAGAGTCACCCACTAGAGTTTGTGCATGTGCTAATCTCGCTTTTCCAGTAGGACGTAAGCCACACACACATACACACACACACACACACACACGTCGGACCACATCCTCACTGGGGCACGGAGGAGAGGGCGGACAAAGAGCCACGACCGGGTGAACCGAAGCCCCTTTCAGCTCTAACATTCCCCGGGTGATTCTGTGATGCCGAATCAACTTCACCTTCCCCCCGCCCCCCATTTGTAGGAGGGCTATGCTGCATTTTCTCTAAGGTCTTTGCTCAGATCCGTACTTTAAAATTTTCATTGTCAAAATTAGCCCCAGAACAGCTCTGGCTCTGGTCAAGAGGGAGGAGGCTCACCCCATTCTCCGTCTCCCACGGGTCGGAGTGGAAGGCCCAGCGGAAGGCAGAGCGCCCGCCCGAGCTCCCTGGAAGCTGCCGCAGGAGTCGTGTTTGCTACAAGACCAGATGCTCCTGAGTGTGATGGATCTGGTGGTGAGTTTCTTTCTTTTTTTTTTTTTCATAACTGAGTTTTTATTGGTTGTTCCGAGGATCAGTGCAGACATTTCAATTTGTACACAATTCCTAACGTACGTACCAAAAATCTAAAAAAATCACGTAGTTGTGATTCTTTTCTAAAAGTTATTCCAGTGACCTTCCAGCTTAAAATTTGGAGGCAATTTTTCTTTAACAGTGTATCAAGTACCAGTAGATTCAAATGCTGACACACTGTTACAGTATTAAGTCCCATTAATTCA